>JANAVB010008000.1:1376745-1511915 GCA_029216955.1 Iris pallida
AAATCTACAGCGTTCTACGTCGATTTTTCGGTGAGGGCTGGGCGTTGTCGCGTCACGTGCCCTTTTAGCGGGTGCGGGTCGTGACAGTTCCAGCTCTCCTATAGGAAGAGCTGGCTCGGCAGTCACAAATCAGATACTGCACTCCACTAGTGCGGATGACTATACAGTATCCGAGGCAGCCAACCCGACGTGATAAGACGGGACCCAGGGCGGCTGGTGACGTACGATCTCGAGATTCTGTTCCCTCCCAATGCTTCTACCAATTTAAGTTGCTTAGATTAACCCTATCTCGATATTGGAATTACATGTCGTGGTCACATGGTCATCCTCCTATATGTCGTACCATAGTACGTGTACCCTAAGTATGAATCCACATCGGCTCAATCTAGATCCATGCTTAGTGTAATGCTTCAAACAACAAACAATATACCACGATACTATTACTGACCAATTACCATGACTGCACTGAAAGGTACACATGTATTGACATATAACACGAATGATCACTTAGCACGTAGAGTCACACCTCAGTGCACTCATTAAAATGGCACCGCAGTGCATACTAATATTGTATCTCAATACACACTTATTATAGGTACCAGCACGTATACAGGTAATCAGGTCAGGAACATGGTCAAGTCAGGAAGTCGCGTGGACCCCTCGTGACATAAAAGTCACATGTAAATTCTGGTTAAAGTGAGACATGAAGGTCCTTGAAGCCAAGACAAAGATCTACAACTTTCATGTTGGAATTAAGTTAAGAGAAATTCTGGCCACAATTCAGCCAAATAGGACTTAAAATAGCCAAAAACAGCCAACATAGGCACTATTCAGCACTATGCGGTACTATGCAGCATTCTTATGCGGCTGGGCACTATACGGCATTCTTATGCGGCTGGACACTATGCGGCACTATGCAGCACTATGCAGCATTCTTATGCGGCTGGGCACTATGCGGTACTATGCAGCATTCTTATGCGGGTGGGCACTATGCGGCACTATGCAGCACTATGCAGCATTCTTATACGGCTGGGCACTATGCGGCACTATGCAGCATTCTTATGCGGCTGGAAACTATGCGGCACTATGCAGCATTCTTATGCGGCTGGACACTATGCAGCATTCTTATGCGGCTGGGCACTATGCGGCACTATGCGGCACTATGCAGCATTCTTATGCGGCTGGACACTATGCGACACTATGCAGCACTATGCAGCATTCTTATGCGGCTGGGCACTATGCGACACTATGCAGCATTCTTATGCGGCTGGACACTATACGGTACTATGCAGCACTATGCAGCATTCTTATGCGGTTGGACACTATGCGGCACTATGCAGCATTCTTATGCGGCTGGGCACTATGCGGCACTATGCAGCACTATACAGCATTCTTATGCGACTGGGCACTATGCGGCACTATACAGCATTCTTATGCGGCTGGGCACTATACGGCACTATACAGCATTCTTATGCGGCTGGGCACTATGCGGCACTATTCATCGTCCCTGCCGAAACCAGGACAGATGAACATAGAAGTTTGACCAAAATTATTTTGGCTATAACTTCCTCAAATCAAGTCGAAATCTAACTTTTCAAAGGTCAAAATTGGATAGAATTGAATTTCCTACAACATAGGACCATTAGTTTTTGAAAACAACCAAGTTTGATAGATCAAAACCATGGAAACCCATAGAACCCTAGTTTTAGAAACTTAGATCTACACCAAACTAGCCATTAAAATCAAAAAATCCAAGAACTAAACTTGTAGAGAATGAAGAGAAGAACAATATAGACAAATAATATCAAAGAAAAATCAAGAAATGAAAATACAATAACCTCTCCATTTGGTGCAAGATGTACTTGCCTATTGGTTGGGAGGAAAAGAAATAAAAAGAGTGAATGAGGAGAGAGAGTGAGAAAGAGAATATATATAGGGGTTGGGTTGACTCAAAGAAACCCTAAGCTTAAGCATGCTCTTAACCACATGACTAATGACATGTTAAATGCTACATGATACAACTAATTAAATTAATTAAATAAAATCCTAACCACAACACGGTTCAGAAATCTTATCATCGAAACAGTGAACCACGCCTACAACCAGACAAGGATAAGGGGTGGCACACTAATTCGCGACGAGATACTGTTCCATGCCATGACCAGTTACAAATACAGGATAAATGCAATAAAGATACAGGTGCCAGATACCATATACATGAAAAATCAAAAATTTACGTATTCCGGAAACGGGGAGTGACAGCATGGGATAAACAGCGACTCTTCCAACCAATAAGTTTACAGTTGCTGGTAGTAATAAGATCAGAGAAAGTGGATACTCTGTTTTTCGATTGAAGAAGTTTGTGACCAAGGTATTTATCAGTAGAGTTCATGGAGCTAACACCAAGTAGATATTGAAAGAGTTGGCGCATATGAGTATCAGTTTTTTTAGAGAAGAAGATTGATGACTTAGCAAAATTAATCCGTTGTCCAGACCAATTTTCAAAGGATTGGATGATGTATTTGGCTTGGGTAATATTGTGAAGTGAACATTTACCAAAAATTAGCAAGTCATCAGCAAAAGCAAGATGAGAGAAAGGAGTAGAGCATCGACGAAGTTTTATTCCTTCATAAAGCATATTTCTCTCCATGATCATAATAAAAGTTGACAAAAATCTCCATACTCATAATAAATAGATATGGTGATAGGGGGCAACCCTGTCGGATACCACAGCTTGGGAAAAATGATTTTGTAGGAGTACCATTGACGAGAACAGCAAAGGAGGTGGAGGATATGCATGACATGATGAGGTCATGCGATTTTCCAATTATTCCAAGGCCAAGAAGAGCTTGACTAATAATATTCCAATTAAGCCTATCATAGGCTTTGGATATATCAAGTTTAAGAACAAAAGAACTGTTGGAAGCACTAAATTTCGAAATGGAATGTATAAGCTCCTGTGCTATAATCACATTATCACCTATAAATCTACCTGGCACAAATGCATTTTGAAGAGGAGTGATAAGATCTTGTAGGTGTGGGCGGATACCATTAGCAAGAATTTTTGTGATCAATTTATACAGCACATTACATAAAGCAATTGGTCTGAAATCTGAAGGTGCTTTTGGTGAAGAAGTTTTAGGAATGAGAGTAATGTACGTATGATTCAAGAGATTAGGCATAATACTAGATGAGAAAAAACTTTGCACAAGTTGAGTTACCTCCATACCGATTAAACTCCAATTTTTTTGATAGAAGGCAGCTGGGAAACCGTCAGGTCCAGGGGATTTGTAGGGTTTCATATGCATAATGACTTGTTTAATCTCCTCTTCTTCAGGTACTGAATAGATTCCTTCATTGTCAGTCATTGATATCCTGTTAAGTTCATATAAAATATGATCTGGTACTAGAGTATAATTGGCCGCCTTGAATCGATCAGTGAAATGGGATTCAAAAGCCTTTGCAATGTCATTCTGGGATGTGAGAGGATCTCCATTGTCAGATTGAATATGGTGGATCATATTCCTTTGCTTCCTAGCTGTTGCTGATAGGTGAAAAAATCGAGTGTTCTTATCCCCTTCACGTAACCAAGAGTTACTGGATCTCTTTTTCCAATATAACTCCTTCTGAAGATGGAGTTTGTTCAACCAAATCTCAACTTTTCGTTCTTCTTCATATGTAGCACTTGTAGGAGTTTGATCCTGGAGGAAAAGAAGTTTTTCTTCATAGAATTTGATATCCAAATCCAGATTGCGAATACGATGTTTTCCCCAACTATTCAACTTAATTAGGAAGTAAACTTCGCAGCTTAGGCACGATGCCTGGTACTGTAATATTATTCCAAAGATTAGATAGAACTGTGTCAAAATCTCTTTCATATGTCCAAGCAACCTCAAATCGAGCTGGATATTTCATCTTTGGAATAATGATGTTGAGCTGTAAAAGAATAGGATTGTGATCACTATTGAACCTGGGTAAATGCAAAACACCTGCTTTGGGTTGAAGGAAGCGCCACTTGGTATCCACCATAGCTCTATCGAGCTGTTCAGCTACATTTTTTATAGAATCTCGACGATTATTCCAGGTAAAGGCAGGACCAGAGTAACCAATGTCCATGGCTGCTACATTGTTGAACCATCTAATAAAAGACTGATGATGATAGTAATTGAAAGTATTCCCCCCACGCTTCTCTTCTGGACTTAGGATGGAGTTACAATCTCCAATACATATCCATGGATCATTGATAGAGGTGATGATTGATTCCAAATGTGACCAGAATTGACTCCTATCAGACAATTTTGGAGGGCCATAAATAAACAGAATATGCCAAGGTTGATTTCTATCACTTTGATGAAAAGTAGAATGAATATAATTCTCAGAATAGGAGTTGATTTGCAGATTGATGTTAGTTTTCCAACATAAAAGAAGTCCTCCCGATAGGCCCTTAGAAGAAACTGCATGGCATTGATCAAAACCAAGATCTGTTGAAATGGAAACTGCTGAATTTGACGAGCATCTCGTTTTTGATAGAAAAGTGAATGTAGGAGAAGATGCACGGAGAAATGATTTCAGGGTACGAATCGTCGGGTCATTTCTCAAACCCCGACAATTCCAGGATAGACATTGATTTTTAGGCTGTTGAAGGCCAGCCGCGCCTATCTCTATGCCATCTTGTACTGCCAATTTCTTGTTCGGTCTAACAAGATCACCATCCAATTCATCATCATGTGAGGTTGATCGAGATCTTTTAGCAATGTTCATAGAAGAAGGGATAACAAACATGGGGATTTCATCAGATATCAAAGAAGAGTTTGATGGAGGATTATGTGGTGTTAAAGAAGCTAACAGGGAAGAGAAGGTATCTGAAACTGAAGGAGAAGATTGATGAGGATTATGATTCGAAGTGTTAGAAAGGATATGACAGTTACCAAATGTTTTTGGGATTGAAGGATATCCTTTGTCTAGATAAATAGGTGAGATGATAGGACAAGTGGCATGAATTGTTTGGAAAGATGAGGAGGCATTTTCAGAAAGGTTCATCGTATCAGTATTCTGATACGGACATGTATCCGTATCAATGTATATAGGATGATGCCCTGTTGTGCTCTTTATGGAGGGTTTAGTGATGGGGAATGAATTAATAGGTTGTGGATCAGAGGCAATGCATGATGTAGTAACTGACGAGGAGATGATATTTGGTTTGGAAATGATATTATTTGGGGTAGTGACAGGATTAATAGTGGTGACAGGGGATATGGCAGTGACATGGGGTATGGCAGTTACAGGAAGGGTAGTTATTGATGACTGGATAACAGGTGGTGCAGTAGTGGGCAGAATAATCGGGGTGGTAGGGAAAGAGGTTGTGGGTGGGATAACACTGGTAACTGTTGCCGGAATAGGGAGTTCCGGTGAACTAATAGACTGATCTCTGGACTGAGTGATAGTATCAGTGGATTGCATTGGCATATCAGATGGAGAGGTATGATCCTTGAGGGAATCTGATCCTTTATCAGATTCTTGAACTTGGAAGCATGGTAACACATATTGAGTAATCTAACCTCCTCTGTAGTAATTCAGAGATTTGCTTCTTTTGATCCTCTGACCAGGAATCATTAATCATAGATGAGAATTCCTTATGAGTAGGACATTTTCCAACACCATGTCCCAATTTACCACAAAAGAGACAAAATTTTGTAAGCCGTTCATACCTGATGTTAACAATGCAGTAGGAGTGATTTCCCATAGATACACAAAGGCTTCTTGTGAGAGGAACAGAGATATCCACCTTGACTTTTGCTCTAGCAAATAAACTCCAATTAGTGGCATCAGAGACTGAAAGAGGCTTCACTGTCCCAATTCTCTCAATGAGAATGAGATGTTTGTTGAATTTCCAGGGGCCATTATCCAGGATAGTTTCAATGTCTTCATGATTATCAAACTTTGCTGAGAAAGAATCATTAAGGTATTCTGATACCTTAACTTGTCCTTTCTTTTTCCACATTTTCGAGATAGTAGAACTGATGATATGAGAAGGATAATGTTTCGTTGTCAGGATCTTGAAGAAGAGATAGAGTTGCCATTCTGCTTGGGGATTGGATATTGAATTTATGGATGATTCATGAGAGGAAGGTGAGGATGAGGAAAGAAGATTACCCAGTTTTTCCAAGATTTCAGAGAATGTTGAAGAAGTGCTTGAGTCCATGGAGGATTTTGAGATTGAAAGGATGGATGGAATGAAGGAAGGAACATTGAAAGGAATGGGATTCCTGATAACTAAACAATCAGGAAAGGGAAGAAGGAGGGCAGAGAATCCTTAGGAGGAAGGAGAAGATCGCCATCACAGAGGAGACGAGGCTGATGGAGTTTTCAACGGACTTCAAAATTTTATTTAGCAAAATAGTTGTCAAAATTTTATTTAACGGAACAACACATTTTGATGTTTACGTCACGGTCATAAAATGTCATGGTTATATTTGGTTTAAACTAATGTACCTATATCACAGTGAACCAAGAAACCAATCGAGCTTAATATTTGATCATAAAATGGAGATGGCGCATTAATTGCAGAAAATCTAATTAATGGCACCATTATTACTGATTGACCATTCTATGGAACGTCATTGTAGTTGGCGTCTTCTGAGTCTTATAGGATGTGGGACCCCACTTAGTAGTGTTCCCTGAGAAACATAGAATGTGGGACACCAATGGCGTCCCGTGGATTAAAATAAAAAATGATGGATGGAAAGTGGAAATATCATAATTTATTTGAATTATTTGGATATTATTTAAATTTTAATAAATATTTTTTTATTTTGTATCATGCATGACACTACATTTGTTTTTGACATTACTGACAAATAATGTGTTAAACATATTTTATTTAATTTTAAAAATTAAAAAATAATTTTTATATACAAATTATAGATAGATATTGTACATATAACAAATAGAAAATTTGATTGATAACAAAATTACTATTTATTTTGTGTATAGATAATAACAAATTATTTGTTAGTGATATCAGAAAAGATGTAGTATGGATGATACCAAAAACAAAACAAAAAAACTATTAAGACTTTTAAATCAAAGAAATTAAAATAATATTCAAAATATTTATTTTAAATTGTTGTATCCCCACTTTCTGCACATCAATATTTTATTTTATACAGAAGATTCCACGGGCGCCACTAGAGTGTCGTCCCACACCATATATTACTGAGAGCGCTACTTGAGTTGGCATCCCACACCCTATAGGACTCAGGGGCGCCAACTGCAATGGCGTCCCATAGAATGCATAGCAATGTCGCATTGCGCCATTAGATTGTCTGGAATATGTCATCTCCTGGTGTCTTATCCCTTGTATGCAAATTCTTCAAATTTGTACTCTTTGATACAACTTAGCCAAATATGTTCTCCTGTATTAAATTTCTTTTTTGAATACTAGTCACATGCACTAAAAATCATTTGATATTGTTGAAAAATAGTTTAAATTAATATTTATTATCGATATGATTTGAATATATGTTTTAAGGATTTGTTATAGATATATTTATATGTTAATTAGATTTGTTATAGATATTGGTTTATTTGAGATAAATACTTTAAACAATAGAGGGACGATGACATGGCAATAAAGGGTGCTATTTTGGTAAATAATTTTTTAACTCCGTTATTATGTTAAATAAAATTTGTAAGTCCACTATTTTGTAAATATTCCCTACGTTTCATTCCGTTGTACGTGAGTAGTGTGATGTTGTGTAAATTTATTTTGTTCAGCAATAGGTGTCCATTAACCTGTAGAAAACTGTTGGTCAGTTTGTTGCATTAGGATGTGAACATAGGCAAACTATTAAACTTTTTTTTTTCTCATCTGTCCAAAGCCTATAGATCAAGTGGATCGGATGTTGTAACACCGTAAGTGTAAATAATGAGTTGTATTACTAATATTGAACTCTTGAGAGAATTTCTTTTTTGTTTCTAATAGCATAGTGACATTAAATATGGTGCCTCTCTGAAACAAAATTTGGAACAAAGAATTGGTTTTGTCATTCAAAAAGGGCTGACGGTATAATTTATTGTCCGCTTGTCATCTATTTCGATATAATTTTTCTCTCTTAACTATCATTATTATAATGCTACAGTTTTAGTAATAAGAAAGATAAGTGATTTTCTTGCATAGGGTCTACAGGTGTACTCGTGAAGGAATGGGCTAAGCATGGGTTAGAGTCCGTTAGACCGCAAATCAAAGTTTGGGGATGCCACAATTCCTTGACTCATGTTGCTGGTACGGTTTATGTATGCTCGCCAAAAATGGAGCTACCAGAAACTTGTAGAGTCTTTGGAGTGGAGCAGAGTTGTAAGAATCAGACAGGACTGGCGGTTGAACTGGGTCCAACCGGCCGAGTTTACGCCAAAATATTGGTCCGAACCGAATAAAATCGGATCTTCTAAATAATCCGTCAGTTTTTTTTTCTCCAAAACCGGAGTCAACCGGTGAACCGATCGAACCTGTTCACAATTGCACTAGCCAATTTTGATTTTATATACCAAAAATAAAAATTCAGAAAAAAATTATCATGTGAAATTTATACCATTTGGTTATTGGTTTGATTTTGATAGACCTTATACTTGTAAAATCAAACCAAACCAACAAACTAAGAACCAAACCAAAAAATAAATATAAATATTTTACCTATTTGAAACAAACCAAATCAAGTCCATTTAAACCCCGGTTGAACCCGGATCCGACCTATGCAAAAAAAAAAAAAAAGTTCTATCATCCGTCCGATTTTTTAAACATTGCTACGAAGAGAGGCTGCCTCACTTTCATTTGAATCAGCGCGCTTCTCTCGATAGGGTGTGAATGAAACTTTTTTTTTTTTTTGAAATCCCATGCACGCACACAGTTGGGAGACTCGAACCTTGCCGGTCCCTCCGGATGTCCGTTCTAATACCACTAGGCTAGAGAGTTCCGACTGATCTCTCTCTCTCTCTGATGTATTTTCTTGACTTGTTGCTATATATATCAAGTTTCCAAGACTTGTATCGTGTTAAGGTGTTAAAAGTGTAGCTTATAATTAATGATGCATCTTGCTGGCTCAAGGCTTTAGCATGTTGGTGAATAATTAAACATGAACATATGGATTTGCATAACAATATGGGATCTTTTGCTTGCATAAAGTATGAAAATGAAAATGTTTTCTGTCGACAAGATTTACAAATTCTATTCAACAAGTTTGCGCCGTGCCCTTGAAATATATACCAAACTATTTGATCATAAAAAGGAGTAAACAAAGTTATGTGGCAACAAAAAAACGATTTCGACTACGCATCACTCTTTTCTTACTCGACATTGTGAGATCAGAATTTAGAATTATTTATCTTTTTATCTATGATCTGTAATCACATATTGGAAACTCGATTCGAAGTGCCAACCAAACCAACCTTTACTGAGATTAATACTGAACAGTTGGACTACAGAAGCTAAAGAATACTTCAATTGTACAACCGTCGAATCGAACTTGGCTTTGAATGATCATGCACCGATGCATCAATCAATGGCCCAAAATGTGTCTTTAATTTCTTTCCCTAGCTAATTATTTTACTACGTTATTAACTTTGAAAGTCATTTAGTCACTACATATATTTAAAGGAAATTGTCAGCTCCAATGAAAGTTCTTCCGTCTCGGCCGGTTGCTTGCTATCGATGGCAGCCGACTGAGAACTCCTCGCAGCGCCACTAGGTTCTCCGTAAGTAGCAGAGCACTGTTAATGCATGCAACGAGAGAAAATAAAATTAAAAAAAATTAGAGCACATTAATTGTAGCTATCCATCATGAATTATACAGCATATTAAATTTCTAGAATACCACCTTGCGAGTGATGGTCCCGTCTTCGTCGACGCGGTAGCCGGCCTCCTCGCAGAGGGCGATGAGGATGTCGTTCCGGTCGGGGTGCTTCGGGAGGCGGTAGTTCCCGTGCTGCCTCAACCCGGCGTAGATGTTCTTCGCCACCCGGCGGCGTTGCTGCTCCCGCTGCCGGTTGTTCTCCCTCTCCTGCTCCGACGGCCTCCGGAGCGACGCGGACACGGCCCCGGCCTTGCCCCGCCTCCGGACGATCCACGGCCCCCTTGTGGTCTTGATGCAGCCCTTTCCTCTAGCCACCCCGGTTCTCTCTTTCCCCTCCATTGATATACTCTCTCTCCCTCTCAAGCTTTCTCTCTCTCTCTATATATAGGTAGAGAATGAGTGAGAAGACGAGAGGAAAAATACAAAAGAATATTGCTGACAACAAAAGGGTTAGATATAAAAGTTCGAAAGTTTGAAAGTACAGATATTGTGCACACAATTAAGCTTCGTCTTACTTGCCAAAAATAGATGAGAATATATTCTATTTCTTGCTCCTCACTTGTTGGGATATTTCAATCATTTGATTTCTGTCTCCATCCATTTAACGAATTCTTCTATCATGTATATATATATGATGAACTCTTAAGTCTGCCATGCGCCCATGCATATTTAACAAATACGAGTTGTAAAAGAAAACTATATATATATATATAAAGATTATATCATACGAACAAACCAACTGAACATTAAGAAACTTATATCTAGATTATATGAACAAACTGACTGAACATATATAAAAATGTTCTAAATTTTGTTGCAGCCATACACTAGGAACTTTCAATGCTACAAACCAACAAAACGTGCCAGAGTACGTACCAATTATATACGAGAGGAATAGAATATAGGCAGAGAGTCATGTGAGAAACCCTCAGATAAACACAGCTTTTCTACATGGAACATTTCTGAAGGAAAAAAAAAAGAGGAACTTTCCAATTCATATTGTATATAAATAAATCATTGATATGAGTTTACTAACAAATCTTGAGTACTCTATATTGTATATAAATCATATTTACCTAGTAATTAATTTGTCAGGTCAAATGACATTTCATTGCCATTTGAATGAAGCATATGATAAGATTTACTGGCTTTACACTGAAATATGGTGGAACTAGGTGACTTAAGACTAAATTAAAAAAGCCACAACACTGTGTTGTCCGTAACATACGCTAGTTAGTTATTGTGTCTACTTTGGACACCGCACATGTTGAGTCACCATACCTGACATATCCTTCTTCACTGAAGAATTAAACAAGATTTGTTCGAACAAGCATGCACTGAGCTAGCGGAATATATGCAGTTTTAACTGTTGAACTTTGAGCATGCACTGAAGAATTAACCTGTTGTAACTTTGAGCATTAAACCCTGGTTAGCAATCACCCGAATAATACTTTTATTGTACGCAATTTTTTTATATCTTTCAAAAAACGTATAATATTTTCGTATTTTTAAAAGATTGGAATCTGTACATAAATTTTAAACATGTGAAGTTTTAAACGTGTTAAAGCATAAATTATTGAAAAATGGGCAAAAAAAGTGGTGAAAACTAGTTTAATTAGCCAAATTTGATAACATGTTTAAGGATGTGAAGCTTCTAATCTCAATATTTTTATTTGTCGAATATTTGATCTGATTTTATTAATGTATTTTATTTATACTGTGCCAATTTATATTTGTACTTTTGTCGTCCAGAATTTTTTCCGTTTTCCGATTTGCTAACGAGGCATTAAACTACACCACCCCTTCTACCAATACTAGCTACTTACTTAGGCACCTTTGCCACACGTTTGGAACTTTTATCAAACAAGTGGTTAACATTTTTGGTCCTGCGTGACTTCACTTACCAGCATTTTCTTGCCTTTCTTCTTTTGTTACTGGCTGATGCCTCCCCTGAATAGACTACAAAAGACATTCCTCTTCGGTCCTTGTTGGTTTGGAGAAATTATTCAGTGGAAGTCAGTCCAACGATATAAAACACATGACTAATATTTTATTAAAGAGAGTCGAGATCGTTAGGAATTATGACAAAATTAAGCATATCAAGATTTAACAAGTAAAAATAATACAAAGGTATGCACTAATTAATTATACTATTGGACTAGCTTATCATTCATTCATTAATTACTATAATGTGATGAGTTCGGCACATTGAATAATTTGTCGTAATTGGTTTGTCACACTAGACACAAGTTTGTTTTCTAGCAATACTAAGAAATCTATGGTGACATCCATCCCCACCGTATTTAATTATTTTTATTTTGATATAAAAGCATCACCATATCATGTTTATACAAAACAAGAAGCAAGATAAGCAGCGGATCACTAGGGGTGAGCATTCGATTAATTCATTTCAAATCGAATCGAATAACCGAAAATCGAAAACTAAATTGGACCAAAAATCGAATAAGTAAAATCGAAACCGAACCGAATTGGTCCATAATCCATCAAAAGTAATGAAAAATGATTAAAAAAAAGACCAAAAACAAAAACAGACCAAAAAACGACAAAAAAATTAAATAAAAGAAAACTAAAAACAAAAAAGGACAAAAAAACGAGCAAAACGACCAAAAATGACAAAAAGTAACCAAAACGGAAAAAGTACCAAAAAGGATAGAAAACGACAAAAAAACGAAAAAAAAGACAAAACGACAAAAAAAAGACCAAAACACAAAAAAGGATGAAAAATGACAAAAAAGATTTTAAAAAAATGACCAAAAAGACCAAAATCGATAATAAAAAAAACAACCCAAAAAACGACAAACACGAAAAAAAGACCAAAAATAAGAAGGGATCAACATGAACAAAAAAGGTAAAAAAAATGACAAAAAAGAACAAAAACGACCAAAAACAACTGAAAATGCAAAAACGAGCAGAAACGACCAAAAAGGACCAAAAAGGGGCAAAAAAAAGTTGCAAAATCAAACAAAAAAGATAAAATTCGACCAAAAAATGTGCAAAAACAAGCAAAAATCGCAAAAACAACAAAAAAGAGCAAAAATGAGCAAAAATGAAAAAAATAAATAAACAAAAACTTTAAACAATGATTAAAGTCGAAAAATGACCCAAAATGAAAAAGGGCAAAAACGATCAAAAACCGTGTAGAAGCGATTAAAAAAAAGTGCAAAAAGGACAAAAAGAAAAAAATGTGTATAATCGACCAAAAATGATAAGAAAGTGGAAGAACGGCAAAAAACGTGCAAAATTGACCAACAACGATAACAAACGTGCAAAATCGACCAAAAAGATTTAAAAAACCAGAAAAATAGCCAAAAGCGACAAAAGACGATAAAAATGTGGAAAAATAGCCAAAAGCAACAAAAAACGATAAAAAAAAGTAAAATAATGGTCAAAACGAACAAAATCGACCAAAAACTATAAAAACATGAAAAAACGGCCCAAAACGGCAAAAAACATGAAAAAGACCAAAAATAATTTAAAATCATAAAAAACAGCCAAAAGCGACAAAAAAATAATAAAAAGTGTAAAAATGGTCACAAATATACAAAATCGACAGAAAACGATAAAAACGTAAAAATCCCGTAAAAACGTACAAAATCGACAAAAAATATTAGAAAATGCAAAAACAAACAATAATGAAAAAAAAGGAGAAAAAGGCCCAAAACTGGCAAAATGACAAAAAAACAAACAAAAACAAACAAAAACGACCAAAAATAACAAAAAAACGGCCAAATTATAGCATACAACCTTTCCCTTAAGTTGTACGTAATCGCGATTACATAGATTTATGATGTAATTGAGTTTAGAAGAAACTGATGTAATGTAATCAAACTTGTAATCGCGATTACATTACATCTAATTTTTTTGTCCAACCAAACATCCGAGTTAGATTGACAACGTAATGTCAATTATATTACATTGTCCAATCCTGTCAACCAAATGGCCCCTAAGTTGGATCAAGATTCTGTTATACTATTCCGACAATTCCTTCGTCCTCGACATGGACAACTCATTCAAAGCCATTCTTGTTGGAAATTCAACCCGATCTCGAGGTGGATGAAAGTATGGAGCGTCGTGTGGAACAATGACGGACCGAGGTTATCGACGAATTGATTGCGGCAAAATCAGAACTCAAACTTAAACAGTAACGTCGGTATACTAGGTTTAATTTGCTCATAATTTTCAGTAACTTTTTACACACAAGTAGTGTACATTAGACATAGGTTTGAGATGATTAGAGAATACCAACATGATTTTTGGGCGAGATTTGGTAAAATTGACGGTGAAGATTTATGCTATCTAGCTTTAGGAGCTAAGCTAAAAAAATTAGCCTTGTTTGAAAAAGATAAACGATTATTCCATGTGTGCTCCCAATAAGAGAATTCACCAAATTTTTTACAATGAGATCTATGCATGCTCGATAATGGGCAGGGCCGGTCCCCCTGCCGGTCCAACCCCTTGCAGGTCATTTTGGATCTATGGAGTTGTCCATTTCCAAAATCTTGTCGGACTTTTACTCCTAGGCTGACTCTGCTCATTGGTCTTATACATTCAAGATAGAAGAATGTTTCTAATGAGAGACTCGTCACCATGAGAACATCATCGATGTCGTCGGTGGACAACTAATTGCTTGGTATATGTCTAGTTAGGGTTAGAATTTCTAGGCATCTTTATAATAAATGTCTCTCATTTTTTGCTTAAAAAGTTGGAAGGGGTCGTCTCTTGGGATTTAAAGGAGTCAAAATATATATATATATATATATATATATATATATATATATATATATATATATATATATATATATATATATTTTGTATTCAATTCTTCATATGTAAAGAGTTGGGATTTGTGCGAGTGCCCGAGTCACAACATATATTCTCGTTTGATATGTTTTGGCTCTTTCTAACAGGATCTCGTCCATTATATTTGTGGGTTTCAGTGGTCGAGATTTTTTGCATCCGCTACGCTGATTATCTCTGTTTCCCAACACTTGTTTGTAGCGTACAACCTCCTTCACTTTCTTATACCTGGATAGACATATCTTCATTAGTAAGGCCGACTCCAATGAGGTTTTCTATCTCTTCTATTTCTATGGTAGAAACCCACTTTAGGAAGAAGAAAAAAAAAACCCTCCCAATGGAGATTTCTATCTCAATTCCTATCCTACGTGGCGGTGATGTAGGAATTGAAGGAGAGTTTAATGAGGATTTTACATGTAGACGCTCTCATAGAATTTTTTTTATCTCTCATACCAATTAATATTGGACCCAACATCATTAAATTGATCCTTTTATTTATCGACACGTAGTATAGAAATGAAGAACCATTGGAGAGAGTTTTTTTATGTGTGCATTTTTATATATAAACTCCACCAACTAGGATAGAAATTTACATAAAATACAATGACAAGTAGGATATAAATCCAATTTTAGAAATCCCCATTGGATATGGCCTAACATTGAAGATTATTATATCCCCTAATCAAAACATGATTATACTAGTAGTATATCAGCATATATATATACATGTTCTCTCACTCTTCATCCTTCGTTGTTGGTTCTTATAGTTTTCAGTGGAGTAATGCTATTTATCTTTTCAAATTTCCTCCAAATTATTTCTTCTTATGTGACAGCTGACATGACATATTAAATAATAGTAATGTATCATCTAATATGCCAGTCGACATGACAAATTTTAACCAAAAAATTAATTATCTATTTTTTTTAATATTATGTTAGTATAATTTTAATATTAATATTAATATTAATATTAATTTTAATTTTAATTTTAATTTAAAATTTGTCATATCGGCTGTTGTATCAACATGTGATATCGGCTGCTGTATCAATATGTCGTGTTGGCTATCACATAATAAGAAATAATTTGAAAGAATAATTTGGAACGATGAATAGTATTATTCTTTTCAGACTTATGAAGCACTACTGCAACTTCAACAAATTTTTAACTCAACTCCGCTGTAACTTGTCTCTCTTACGGTTGAACTTTCCTACCACAAACTGTCGAGTGTTGTTATCGTCTTCTAAAAAACTCGAGGATCTACAACTTAACCACCAATACTATTTCACAAAACCGCAAACTCGGACGCAAAAAATTACTTATCAATAATCGCGTCCGCTAATGAAATAACTCCAACCAACCCATTCTCGGACTTTGACCCTGCTTTACCAACCAACCTCAAGGTCTAGTTTGATTTGAGGAATCATCACGTTGACAAAGAAAAGTCTTTTTTTTTCTAGTGTTTTGATTAGAGGAAAGAAAAAATGATTCAAAAAAAAAAAAATAGAAAAAAAATCCACACAAGGATCACTTTCCAACCTTCACTCTTTTTTTTTTTCTTCTTTCCAATTTCTTTGATTTTTTAATATCTGAAAAAATAATAATAATAATACTTGTTTCTCAAAGAAAAGAAAAGATGGAGTAAAGAATTAATTCTTTTTTTCTTTCTTTTTCGAGAAGCTCAACAGTAGAGTTGTTCCTTAAAATGGTATATTTAAAAATAGCTTGAACGACGGACTTAACTAGAACAAATATTTAGAATGATGGATTTAACTAGAACATAATTTCGTGATAAACGTATATGTAGGATACGTCTTTTCGTGGTCTCTCCCAAATGTGATAAGAAAAGACTCGAGACTTTTACGGATATATATATATATATATATATAGTCTAAAAACTATAATCTTATTGAGTCTATTTTTGTTCACCCACCAAAACTAGTGAAAATATTTACTCTTCCAATCAAAATTTACAATGTGTGGTTGAAATTAGTAGGATGTTCACCAAACTACTTCCAAAGTAATTTTAGGTTAAGTAAGAATATGCATGACAACCTGAAGGTGAACATCTCCACTAGTTTGGGTGGGTAAACAAAAGTGGACTTAATCCTATTTGACCAAATCAAATGGCAGGAGGATGTGTATTAGGGGTTGTTTGGTAAATGTTATTTGGAATGGGATTTGCTCCAAATTCTAATTTTTGATGAAATCCCACAATTTTCCGTTTGGTTTACTTTTGGATTTGGAACGAAATCCTACCGGATTTGGTTTAGTACAAGTAAAAATATATTATATTTAAGTATTGTGTAATTAAATTATTTGATTTTTTGTTGCAGGTGCTGTTTAAGCTTGGAATATATTTTTCTCGATTTGAATATGCCATATGCACATCAATTTTTTTGTCAAAAAATATTAGAATTGGTCATCACCTTGATTTCGATAAAATAGAGTGAAATTAGTCATCACCTTAACCTCTATTAAATTCAGGATATCTCCCAGTATTAGCAGCCACTATAAAATTCTACAAGTCTAAAATTCTAAAAGAAAAACCCATAAGGTTTGCCTACATATATTCACAAAATGGATATTGGATAGTTGGCGCATATGGACGGATATGTGTATTATATTGTATTTATTGAGCAATATTATACTATACAATTTTTAGTAAGGTTTTTCCTATGGGCACCACCAAAAATGCTTGGGGACAGCTCTTACTTGGGGGCAGCTCATGAATGTGAAAAAATTGCTAGGGGGCACCTAAAAATTACTAGGGGCAGCCCAACCCCCCCCCCCCCCCCCCCCCCCCCCCCCCAAACCAAACAATTCACTTTCATTTTCATTATTGACTCTCTCTCCTCAAGAAGAAAAGAAAGAAAGCTCTCTCCCTCTCCCTCTCCCTCTCCCTCTCCTAAACCCTAATTTCTTCTTCTCCATCACTCCATTCTCAATCCCTCCACGAAGATTCTCGAAGAGATGACACGCAAGTCAAAGCAACCGGAATCCAGGTACGTTCTTCCCTAATTTTTTCGAATTTTTTTTACATTATATTCGAAACCCTAGAATTGGTTTAATTCTTAAAAAAATTTCGTAAAATAGGTTTAAAATCTCTTGCACGTTCTCTTCCCTTATTTTCGAACACAAGAAACCCAAAATTTATGTTGAAACCCTAACCCAAGAACACGACAAAGTAGGATGTCGTTATGGGAGTTCGGGTTCACGACAGTAGGACTGCCACAGTCCTGGCAGTCCTCTTTCACAAGAGGACTGCCTGGACTGTGGCAGTCCTAATTTTCATTAGGACTGTCACAGTCGTGGCAGTCCTACTTGTTATGACATATAGGAGTTGGGTAAGTGCATGCTGTTTCTATTACTTAATAAGTGTATGTTGTCATACAGTCCACCGGCCGCTAACAAAAGAATACGACCCACCGCGTCAAAGCGGAAGGAACGTGCGGAACGTCCTCGCGAGCGTCCGATAAGAATTACCGAACCGGCGCCCGAAGCTCGGTCTCGGACATCGCCACCGGCACGTCAAGCTCGGTCGAAGCAACGAGCTCCTACTCCTATGCCTCCTTCCGACGACGACGACGACGACCTGCCAATTGCCTGTAATGCCCATATCTCGTATTACGTATTGGGAATACGTGTACGTATTTCGGGCTCGTATTTTTGGTTTGTCATAATTAGTTAGCCTTGGGTTTATTTTGCATGTTGCCTTAGCATGGTTCATCATGGCATTGCATTGGCTTGATTTGGTTCGGTTTAGTGGGTTTGGCTTGGTTTGGTTTTATGTGGAGAACCACTCCCACCTACCACCATCCTCATTAAATATCCCACTCTCTCTCTTCCATTATTACTCATTACTCATTTCTTCTTCTCTATCTTTACTCTTCACCTACCAGGAGAGTGGGAGAGCTTAGGCAAGTTCACCTTGCTTCATGGAGAAAGTCCATTTTTATTGTTTTACTGTCTTTCTCATGTGTTTCTAACCCACTTTAGTACTTAGCATTTTTTATTTCCATGATTAAATTCTTGTAAATCTAGTTTTGTGGTATTTCGGATTTCTTGGGTTTGATATGTTTAACCTTGTTATTTCCAAGTTTTGATGGTTCCATGTTGTAGAGAATTTTGTTCTGCCCCATTTTGACATATGGAAGTTCGAATTTGGACTCTGGATGATGGAGTTATGGAGCTTGGAAGCATGGCGTCATGGTATTTTTCTTCTCAGAATTGGAGGAGAAGAACATACTTGACCGCATGACTATTTCATACGGCAAGTGTTCTTCCCTGCCGCATGGACAAATCCAGCCGCATGAGCATTAATTTATTACCTTGGCCACACGGCCATTTTTTATCATTTGCTGGCACGCATTAATTGTATGGCCATCTAATTAATTGTCTTGCTTTGGCCAGCCGCATATGGCCAATGTCACATTATATTAATGCATGTATGTATACAGTTTCCTGGCCGCATGACCAAGCATATATATTAGCTGCATGCAGTTGCTTTAATTAAATAACGTGCATGCATACAACTCTGAGCCAGAAATATATTATTATTATAGTGCACCTACAGTAGCCAGCCGCATGAGAAATCTATAACTCAATGCATTTTTATGCAATATAATAATACATGGAGAAGCCAGCCACAGGCTACTCCATATTCATGGTATTCAATGCATTGTTCCAGAGCCGCATAACATTCCGAGCACTAATTCCAAGCATCAATTCCATAATGCCTTAAGGCATTATTAAAGCATTAATCCCATGCACGTTCCATAATGCATTAGTGCATTATTAAAACATTAAGTTCAAAGCATTAAATAGAATGCATTTAAAGCCTTATAGTTATATAAATTGCTTTAATACACCTTCAAGCCGCATAGGCTTCTGAAGGCTCAATGCTTTATGCATTTAAGCCCTTTATATTTATTACTTAATGTTTAAATGCATTTAAGTCCTTTATAAGCATTACTTAAATGCTTTAATGCAATTAAGTCCTTAGCATTAAATATTTTATGCTTTTCTCTGAATGCATTCTCTAAATGCACTTAGTGCCTAGTCCAGCCACATGGCATTTCCTAATAAGCCGCATATGGTTGCTTTCCAAATGAAGGCATATTAATGCATGCCTTTCTTGGCATTTGATTTTGGAGCTTAAGCCAGCCGCATATGCTTTGCCATGCAACATATTTTATACGCTTTGTCAGGATGCATATTTTAATATTTTAATGTGCCTTGCCATGTTGCATATTTTATATGCCTTGTATTTGCATGCTTAGCTATCAAGTGAGCCGCATGAGAAGCATATGGCCGCATGACCACTCACTTTTAGACCACATGGTCCCTGTACTTGAGTGGCCACGTGTCCCTTTTCTTTTGCTTGAGTGGAAGCTTGCATTTATTGCGGTTTCCTCTCTCTTTGACTGTTCTGGTTGCATAAATATTTTTTGCGAGCCGCATTGCCCCTTCAGCTATTTTTTCTGGCCGCATAAGCTTTGGCTGGCCGCATGGGTAGCCTCCCACTCTCTTTGGCCGCATGTATATTCTCCCACTTTTTGGTCGCATGGGATCCACTTTGATTGTTTAAATGCTTTATTTGCCTGAATTGTGGTCAGAATTTCTTCCCACTCCCAACATGAAAGTTGTAGAGTTTCTTCTTGACTTCAAGAATATATATTATAAATATATTATTATTTAATTGTGCAAGTTTTTCTCCTCCTTGATAATGACATGACTTGATAGTGACCCGCCGTGGTGCACTCCTGACAAGATAACTTGACCTGACAATTTGACATGACAACTTGACATGATAATTCTTGATAGTGGTCCGCCGTGGTGCACTCTTGACATGATAAACCTGACACGATGTATCTTGAAGGCTGTTGCGACGGCTAGCATGACTTGACAAGATTGAATGGCTTGGACACCGTGGACGATTGTGCTTGTACAAATGAACCCATCTTGTCTTGCATCATGTCTAGGACGGGGATCCCTGAGTACCACGGTCGGGGGTACCCATTGAAATCGATTGAGGCTAACAAATAGAATAATCCAGTAGTCATGAAGAGATTTTTCAGCTACAGGCAATCCCGTTATCTGGGCGCCCCACTTGGGATCTGTAG
Source organism: Iris pallida (assembly GCA_029216955.1). Lineage (NCBI taxonomy): Eukaryota > Viridiplantae > Streptophyta > Magnoliopsida > Asparagales > Iridaceae > Iris > Iris pallida. Next base: position 1,397,535 of record JANAVB010008000.1, read on the forward strand.
TCTGCCGTCGAGTAGGGCACATTTCCAGCACACTGTCATGTGTTGCACCCTCTAAGTCACCTAAGGGTACATGCATTTCCTGGACGATGTACCCACTTGAATTCAACCCTAATTGCGTCCGGATAGCCTGGATGGTCTGCAGGGCTTGTGGCTGTGGAATAATCTCACTGCATCTTGCTAGTAATTAGGCATGTGATAACCCTAGTTAGTTAACTATCAAGCCGCACTCTTTGCTTGGCCGTGATTGATTGGATGGAGTCTAGTCCAGCTTTGTCTCGTCCCGATCCTGTATAAGGTTATGACATGACATGATTACTCGTGCTTTACTTTAATTCAATATCATGATTATTACATGTCCTGATTTCTTAATTTATCCTGCCGATAAATGGTGGAAGAATTCCAAGTTCTGTTCAGACGAATGGTTACAATCCCGGTCCTTGTTTGGTTTACGGGTTGTAACTTGGTTATCTGAATAGTCTCATGGATTACCTCATCGTATATCATCCTGTCATACTTTTTTATATTTTTTGTCTTTTATTTTTGTAATTATACTCTTGTGCTAATTGCTGGTTTTAGTTCCTAAGTGAAGCCTCCATTGTGGCACTTGCTCTTTCTGGGGTCTGACCCAGCTGGTTTTGTATGGCCAGATTCTGGAGCAGCACCAGAGGATCTACCGACTTTCTAGCCCGATGGTGAACACCAGGCGTAACCAGGGCAACGAGTGGGTTTATTTTTGCTCTCCCACTCTATTGTAAAATTATTCTTTTGAGGCGTTTAGCCGCCGAGCCAGTGTTAGCTCGTGTACATTTTACTCACTGTCTGCCTACGGGCTGTAACATGATTGGCAACCTAGGGTTGATCATGTATGACTAAAACTCTTGCTAGTCCTCACATTTTGTAACGACTAGCTTCATGATCAGTTGAATATGTAATGTTTGGGATGCCTTACTATTATGTATTTGGTGATCTTACATCTTGAAACTTACTTACTTGCTTGAGATTGAGACACTAGGCTTGTTATTTGACTATAATAGACTGTTGGCTTGTAGATAAACCTTCATATATCTAGACAGCCGTGACCGTATAGTGGAGTGGATCCTATTCCATTATACGTAGCTGGCTATGTCTGCCCCCGCTCTCCAGTATTCTGGTTCTGGGGCGTGACATGGTTTAAGTGGTGGCCCATGCAGGTCTTGTAAATCAAGATATGTGAGGGTTTACCGAATAGATGTCTCAATCAGTACTCGCCCTTGATCTCTGCTCGTATCCCCTTGATCCCTGAAATTCTTGTCCTGATCACATGCTTGTAATCGTTGATCTGTCCTGGTCCTTTCTTATTGTTCCCATGTCGTCTTCTTCAGCGGCATTGAACCTGGACCTGCCGATCAGCAAGGAGGATCACCTCCCGTGGACCAGCAGCAACCAGAAGATCAGGCCCAGCACTCAGGAGCAGCCTCCCGAGTCGTACCTACTAGAGGAGAGTCGCCAGTTCAGCCAGTCCAGCCTGCAGAGCCTGATAATGGCACTTTGGTGGGTCTCATCAGATCATTGTTAGCTTCCCAAGATCGCCGAGGAGATGCCTTGCAATAGGCAGTGGCAGATGCTCTGAACAGAGGTGGAGATCATGGAAACCGTACAGCAAACAGTTTCAAGCTTCTGAACCCTCCATTCTTCAACGGCAGCGAAGATGCTATTGTTGCTGATGCATGGCTCCAGGATACTGAAGTCATTCTAGAGGCAGCCAGAACCCCGGAGGACGAGAAGGTGGCCGTGGTGCATCTACAGTTATTGGATCTTGCCTGCAGCTGGTGGACAGCACAGACCGTGGGATTAGTGGCCCCTATCTCATGGGCCGTATTCAGAGAGAGGTTCCAGACCAAGTACTTCGATGCGGTGGCTCGGTATGATCTTCAGACCAAGTTCACCAATCTGAAGCAAGGAGGCAGGATGGTCGATGGATATGCGGTCGAGTTCTCCAGGCTTAGTCGGTTTGCTCCCACTTTAGTGGCAACCGAGTATGACAGAGCCCAGCGGTTCCAGCAGGGGCTTCACCTCGAGATTTTGTTGGCAGTAGAACAGTTTGAGCATCAGACTTTTGATGCAGTGTTGAGGGCAGCTAGGAGGCACGAGTATACCTCCCACAGGATAGTGGACAGGACCGGAGGTCGGAAGCGATCTCACGGCCAGATGACCCAGTCGACAGCACCAGTCCCGGCAGTCAGGGCCTTGACAATTGGAACTTCGAGGTAGGCGGCCTCAGTGACTTCGGTCACGTCCCCTCCGCAGCAAAAGCAGAAGCAGTCTTCCACAATGGGCTGCACTCATTGTGGGAAGCCAGGACACGTTGTTTCGGAGTGTCGCAGAGCACAGGGATTATGTTTGTCTTATGGAGCACCGGACCACAAGATAGGATCCTGCCCGAATAGAGCCAGTTCCTCCTCATCGGCCCAGACTAGTCCCTCGGTAAGAGGACCAGCCCCAATGCAGCAGCAGTATCCATTGCCGAGGCCATTACCGCCTCAGGCCCAAGTGTTTCAGCAGCAGTACCAGCCTCCGAGGCTATTGCCGCCTCAGGCCCTAGCCTTCCAGCTACAAAGACCCCAGCAGTATGCCCAGGTCCAAGCTCAGATCCAGAACCGGTAGAGAGGTTCCTAGCAGGATATCTTCCCTCTTTTTCGTGCCTTCAATTTCCTTGCTTACATACATGATTGCATGATTGATTGCTTAGTATAGCTTGCCTGTGATTAGTATAGCTTGTCCTTGCCACTCTAGCCTCTTGATTAAATTTTGAGGACAGAATTCTTTTAAGGTGGGTAGAGTTGTAATGCCCATATCTCGTATTACGTATTGGGAATACGTGTACGTATTTCGGGCTCGTATTTTTGGTTTGTCATAATTAGTTAGCCTTGGGTTTATTTTGCATGTTGCCTTAGCATGGTTCATCATGGCATTGCATTGGCTTGATTTGGTTCGGTTTAGTGGGTTTGGCTTGGTTTGTTTTTATGTGGAGAACCACTCCACCTACCACCATCCTCATTAAATATCCCACTCTCTCTCTCTTCCATTATTACTCATTACTCATTTCTTCTTCTCCATCTTTACTCTTCACCTACCAGGAGAGTGGAAGAGCTTAGGCAAGTGCACCTTGCTTCATGGAGGAAGTCCATTTTATTGTTTCACTGTCTTTCTCATGTGTTTCTAACACACTTTAGTACTTAGTATTTTTCATTTCCATGATTAAATTCTTGTAAATCTAGTTTTGTGGTATTTCGGATTTCTTGGGTTTGATCTGTTTAACCTTGTTATTTCCAAGTTTTGATGGTTCCATGTTGTAGAGAATTTCGTTCTGCCCCATTTTGACCTATGGAAGTTCGGATTTGGACTCTAGATGATGGAGTTATGGAGCTTGGAAGCATGGCGTCATGGTGTTTTTCTTCTCAGAATTGGAAGAGAAGAACAGTACTTGACCGCATGACTATTTCATGCGGCAAGTGTTCTTCCCTGCCGCATGGACAAATCCAGCCGCATGAGCATTAATTTATTACCTTGGCCACATGGCCATTTTTTATCATTTGCTGGCACGCATTAATTGCATGGCCATCTAATTAATTGTCTTGCTTTGGCGAGCCGTATATAGCCAATGTCACATTATATTAATGCATGCATGTATACAGTTTCCTGGCCGCATGGCCAAGCATATATATTAGCTGCATGCAGTTGCTTTAATTAAATAACGTGCATGCATACAACTCTGAGCCAGAAATATATTATTATTATAGTGCACCTACAGTAGCCAGCCGCATGAGAAATCCATAACTCAATGCATTTTTATGCAATATAATAATACATGGAGAAGCCAGCCGCAGGCTACTCCATATTCATGGTATTCAATGCATTGTTCCAGAGCCGCATAACATTCCGAGCACTAATTCCAAGCATCAATTCCATAATGCCTTAAGGTATTATTAAAGCATTAATCCCATGCACGTTCCAGAATGCATTAGTGCATTATTAAAACATTAAGTTCAAAGCATTAAATAGAATGCATTTAAAGCCTTATAGTTATATAAATTGCTTTAATACACCTTCAAGCCGTATAGGCTTCTGAAGGCTCAATGCTTTATGCGTTTAAGCCCTTTATATTTATTACTTAATGTTTAAATGCATTTAAGTCCTTTATAAGCAGTACTTAAATGCTTTAATGCAATTAAGTCCTTAGCATTAAATATTTTATGCTTTTCTCTGAATGCATTCTCAAAATGCACTTAGTGCCTAGTCCAGCCGCATGGCATTTCCTAATAAGCCATATATGGTTGCTTTCCAAATGAAGGCATATTAATGCATGCCTTTCTTGGCATTTGCTTTTGGAGCTTAAGCCAGCCGCATATGCTTTGCCATGCAACATATTTTATACGCTTTGTCAGGATGCATATTTTAATATTTTAATGTGCCTTGCCATGTTGCATATTTTATATGCCTTGCATTTGCATGCTTAGCTATCAAGTGAGCCGCATGAGAAGCATATGGCCGCATGACCACTCACTTTTAGACCACATGGCCCCTGTACTTGAGTGGCCACGTGTCCCTTTTCTTTTGCTTGAGTGGAAGCTGGCATTTATTGCGGTTTTCTCTCTCCTTGACTTTTCTGGTTGCGAATATTTCTTGCGAGCCGCATGGCCCCTTCAGCTATTTTTTCTGGCCGCATAAGCTTTGGCTGGCCGCATGGGTGGCCTCCCACTCTCTTTGGCCGCATGTATGTTCTCCCACTTTTTGGCCGCATGGGGTCCACTTTGATTGTTTAAATACGTTATTTGCCTGAATTGTGGTCAAAATTTTTTCCCACTCCCAACATGAAAGTTGTAGAGTTTCTCCTTGGCTTCAAGAATATATATATTATAAATATATTATTATTTAATTGTGCCAGTTTGTCCCCTCCTTGATGATGACATGACTTGATAGTGACCCGCCGTGGTGCACTCCTGACAAGATAACTTGACCTGACAATTTGACATGATAACTTGACATGATAATTCTTGATAGTGGCCCACCGTGGCGCACTCTTGACATGATAAACCTGACACGATGTATCTCGAAGGCTGTTGCGACGGCTAGCATGACTTGACAAGATTGAATGGCTTGGACACCGTGGACGATTGTGCTTGTACAAATGAACCCGTCTTGTCTTGCATCATGTCTAGGACGGGGATCCCTGAGTACCACGGTCGGAGGTACCCACTGAAATCGATTGAGGCTAACAACTAGAATAATCCAGTAGTCATGAAGAGATTTTCCAGCTACAGGCAATCCCGTTATCTGGGCGCCCCACTTGGGATCTGTAGCCTGCCGTCGAGTAGGGCACATTTTCAGCACACTGTCATGTGTTGCACCCTCTAAGTCACCTAAGGGTACATGCATTTCCTAGACGATGTACCCACTTGAATTCAACCCTAATTGCGTCCGGATAGCCTGGATGTCTGCAGGGCTTGTGGCTGTGGAATAATCTCACTGCATCTTGCTAGTAATTAGGCCTGTGATAACCCTAGTTAGTTAACTATCAAGCCGCACTCTTTGCTTGGCCGTGATTGATTGGATGGAGTCTAGTCCAACTTTGTCTTGTCCCGATCCTGTATAAGGTTATGACATGACATGATTAGTCGTGCTTTACTTTAATTCAATATCATGATTATTACATGTCCTGATTTCTTAATTTATCCTGCCGATAAATGGTGGGAGAATTCCAAGTTCTGTTCAGACGAAGGGTTACAACCCCGGTCCTTGTTTGGTTTACGGGTTGTAACTTGGTTATTTGAATAGTCCCATGGATTACCTCATCGTATATCATCCTGTCATACTTTTCCATATTTTCTGTCTTTTATTTTTGTAATTATACTCTTGTGCTAATTGCTGGTTTTAGTTCCTAAGTGAAGCCTCCTTTGTGGCACTTGCTCTTTCTGGGGTCTGACCCAGCTGGTTTTGTATGGCCAGATTCTGGAGCAGCACCAGAGGATCTACCGACTTTCCAGCCCGATGGTGAATACCAGGCGTAACCAGGGCAACGAGTGGGTTTATTTTTGCTCTCCCACTCTATTGTAAAATTATTCTTTTGAGGCGTTTAGCCGCCGAGCCAGTGTTAGCTCGTGTAGATTTTACTCACTGTCTGCCTACGGGCTGTAACATGATTGGCAACCTTGGGTTGATCATGTATACTAAAATTTTGTAACGACTAGCTTCATGATCAGCTGAATATGTAATGTTTGGGTGTCACGCCCCAGTACCGAAATACGGGGACGGACTAGGCCAGCTACTCCATATGAGGTACGTAACGTCATACGGCGATCGTGGCTGTCGAGAGACTAGGGGGTACATGCTACAATCAAGTCTCCTATGGTCCCACAGAGTTTTATGTCTCAGTCAATTAAGTCAAATCAGCAATTAAATGAACATTAAAGATAAAGCAGTAAGGCGTCCCTGACGCTTCATCAAAATGATCATGAGAGACTAGCTTTATAATTTAGCTATCTCAGAGAGTCAGGAGTACAAAGTTATACACAGCTGCAGTCTGTTTAATTACAATTATGTACTGACACAAAATATCAAGTAATCCGGCTAACAGGTGCTGGTGGCTAAACGCCGCAAAAGTATAAGCAGGAGTGGTGGAGAAGAAAACCCACTCGAGTCCCCGAACTGCCATGCTCCTAGTATGCACCATGGATGTCAGAGAGGAAGATCGTGTCCTCTGGCTCTGCTACGAGATCTGGCCAAACAAAACCAGCGGGGTCAGCCCCGAATAGCAAGTACCGCCAAAGGGGCACAAGAGTTAAGATTAAAAACCCAACTAAATAGAATGACTGGTAATAGTAATACTTATGCTACTATTATAGGGTAGCGTAACATCCTCGAACCCATATGGTACCCTTACAACCAAACAAGGACAAAAGGTGCCGCATGGAGTCGGGACGTGTCGTACTCTATAACTTTCACATAAGTTAAAAAGGTATAAACCATAAAATCTCCTGATCGTGACTTCGGTCGATAGCCTATCGCAGCACAATAACCAACCCAACAATCAAACAAGAACATGGGTTGGATCATGTACCATGATAGACCATGTTCCTCAGTCATTCACAGAAGTAGCACTTCACAACCAGAATAAGTCTTCCGTTCATAACTTCGGTCCACAGCCTGTCATAGTACAATAACCAACCCAACAATCAAACAAGAACATGGGTTGGATCACGCACCATGACAGTCCGCTTCCCTCAGTTATTCACGAAAGGTAAATAGGAAACATGCAAGTCGTTTTCACGGCCAATCAAGTCTACGAGTTTCTAGTGGAACGAGGTTATCCTCGCGTCATGCTATTAGAAAATCCTCAGATTGTATCTTTCCAGCAAGGCTAGCCAACCCAGGGGTTCGCGTAGGCAGGTGTCATGGAGCACAGGTCCCTCGTGAGGCCACCTTGCCAAGACATGTAATATATAGCAGGAATTAATCGGATACAGTCATCCACTCGTTGCGGATGACACAGTATCCGTAGAGACCAGCCGGCGCGCCAAGATAATATCTCAGGACGACTGGTGTAACACGATCTCGGGACTCTGCCCTCCCCATGCATCTAGTATATTCAGTTGCCTAGTTTAACCCTAGGTGAAATCTTGGACTCTCATGCTGTGGCCTGCATGATTATCCTCCTAAAGTCATACTTTAGTATGAGTACCCTAAGTGAGGATCCATGTCAATCAGTATGTCAACATGTGCTACCCTCCTTAGTGTAATGCATCATTACAAATACGCCACATGGAGTTACGAGTCATTTGTCGAGCATGAACAAGAACTGGGACATTCAGCGTGCGTGAAAAGTCACGCAGGCTCAAGGGAAAGAGCAGCGTGAAAAGTCACACAGGCTCAAGGAAAAGAGCAGCATGAAAAGTCACGCAAGCTCAAGGGAAAAGTGCTGCGTGAAAAGTCACGCAGACTCAAGGGAAAAGCTGTGTAAAAAGTCATGCAAGCTCAAGGGAAAGAGCAGCGTGAAAAGTCACGCAAGCTCAAGGGAAAGAGCAGCGTGAAAAGTCACGCAAGCTCAAGGGGAGAGTGCTGCGTGAAAAGTCACGCAGACTCAAGGGAAAGAGCTATGTGAAAAGTCACGCAAGCTCAAGGGAAAGAGCAGCGTGAAAAGTCACGCAAGCTCAAGGGGAGAGTGCTACGTGAAAAGTCACGCAAGCTCAAGGGAAGAGCTGCGTGAAAAGTCACGCAAGCTCAAGGGAATAGCTGCGTGAAAAGTCACGCAAGCTCAAGGAAAAGAGCGGCGTAAAAAGTCATGCAAGCTCAAGGGAAAGAGCAGCGTAAAAAGTCACGCAAGCTCAAGGGAAAGAGCAGCGTGAAAAGTCACGCAAGCTCAAGGGGAGAGTGCTGCGTGAAAAGTCACGCAGACTCAAGGGAAAGAGCAGCGTGAAAAGTCACGCAAGCTCAAGGGGAGACACGCTTCCAACAGGAAGCGTGCTCAAACAGGAGCACACTGTTCACTGTCTTCTCCAAAACAGCAAGAACACCATGGCTGAACCCAAGCTTCAAAGTATCATAACTTGGCCATCCGAACTCCAAATCCAGATTTCCAAAGCTCCAACTTGGGTGAAACTGAATGCTCTTCGACATGGAAGCATCAAAAACCCATAAAATCCAACTAAAGTAGATCAAACCATGCAAAATCCAAAAATGATTAAAACTTAGATCTACAAAAATCAAAGCTTCAAAATAGAAATTTCTAAGTTCTAAACTAGTATAGATTGAGGAGAAAAACATGTTTTGGCAAATAGTTTTGTAAGAATCATTAACAAAATAATGGATCCTTCTCTTGAGCAAGTTGGTACTTGCCTTGGTTGGTGGAGGAAGTAAATGAGAAGAAGTAAATGAGAGGAGAGAGAAGGAGATGAGTTATATATATAGAATTCTTGGACCCATGGGTTCATGATGAACCAAAGGGTTCATGATGACCCATTGGTGAACCAAGAATAGGTTACCCAAATGAGCCAAAACTGTAGGCCCAAATGCAGAAAATAAATTAGGAAATAATATTTTGTCGAATATTTTTTGGAAATGCATGAAGAAATACTGCATAATAAATATAGTATAAATTCAAGGTAAATACAATTTATGGGTTTACGTATTAAAATACGTATTCCAGGATTGGGGAGTGATATCTCTACCCTTCTTAGAAAAATTCCGTCCTCAGAATTCCAGCCAAGACAGGATAGTGAAATCAGGGCAAGCAAGGCACAATCATATATATAAGTTAACTATCATAGCAGTTATTATCATACATCACAAAGTGCAAAATAAGCAGGTGCAGAAAATCATGGAATCGTGTCAATAAGGTACATAAATATACCTTATTAGTCAAACAAATACGGATAACGAGATCTGATCTCGTCCTCGCGCTCCCAGGTTGACTCTCCCGAAGAGTGATGGTTCCAAGAAACACGGACAAGGCTTATCGTCCGATTCTTGAGTACCTTCTCTCGCCGGTCCAAAATAGATACGGGTTGTTCCTCGTAAGTTAGGTCGGTACCAACGACTAACTCAGAATGATCGAGAACGTGACTCGGATCCGGGACATACCCACGTAATTGGGACACATGAAACACATCATGCATGCCAGTTAACGAAGGCGGAAGGGCAAGTCGATAAGCTACATCGCCTACCCGAGCGAGAATCTTAAAAGGACCAACGTATCTTGGACTAAGCTTTCCCCGGGTTCCAAATCTGATGATACCCCGAGTAGGCGAAATCCGCAGAAACACTTGGTCGCCAACTCTGAACTCTAGAGGCCTACGATGCTGATCTGCCCAATGACGATGTCGATCTTGTGCAACTCGAAGGCGCTCTCTGACTAACTTAACTATCTCCACAGTCTGCGTGATCATCTCTGGCCCCAACAACTTCCGTTCACCGACGTCGCCCCATGCCAAAGGGGACCTGCACTTCCTTCCGTACAATGCTTCGAACGGAGCCATCTGAATGCTAGCCTGATAGCTGTTGTTATAGGAGAACTCCACTAGATGAAGGTGATCCTCCTAAGATCCGCCAAAATCCAAGGTACACGCCCGTAGCATATCTTCTAATGTCTGAATGTTTCTTTCTGATTGCCCGTCGGTTTGTGGATGATAAGCAGTACTGAATCTTAACTTGGTTCCCAAACTTTGGTGCAAGCTCCGCCAAAAATGGGAAGTAAACCGCGTATCCCGATCTGATACTATACTAACTGGAACACCGTGCTGCCTTACTATCTGTTTCATGTATATTTCTGCTAGCTGTTCAGTAGTCTGTCCAACTCGGAAGGGAAGGAAATGAGCAACCTTCGTGAGTCGATCAACTATTACCCAGACTGCATTCTTGCCAGCCGGGGATCTAGGTAAACCGGTCACAAAATCCATCGTGATGTGCTCCCATTTCCATTCTGGGATAGGAAGCGGCTGTAGCAATTCTGCTGGTCTCTGCTGCTCGGCTTTCACCTGCTGACATACCAGACACTTGGATACAAATCTCGCTATCTCTCTTTTCATGCCATTCCACCAAAAGAACTGCCTGATATCTCGATACATCTTCGTTCCTTCTGGATGAATGGAGTAAATAGAATTATGAGCTTCGGACATAACTTCTTGCCGAAGGTCTCCACTCGGTACACAGAGTCTGTTTCCAAACCTGAGCGTACCATCTTCATGAATCACTAACTCCTTCCTACGGCCTGATTCACACTCCGACCGCAACTTCTGAATCTATGGATCTCCTGCTTGTGCTGCCCTTATCCTCTCTACTAAGGTTGACTGAATCTGCATACTGGTCATTCTTCCTATATCCCTTGGCAAAACTACTTCGATTCCCATACTCTGAAGGTCTTCTAGAATATACTTCTGCGAGGTCAAGATAAAGGCACTGTCTCTCCTACTCAGTGCATCTGCAACTACATTCGCCTTGCCTGGATGATACTGAAGATCTAAATCAAAATCCTTCAGCAGTTCTAACCATCTTCTTTGCCTCATGTTCAAATCTCGCTGCGTGAATACGTATTTCAAACTTTTATGATCAGTATAGATCTCTACCCGATCCCCGTATAAATAATGTCTCCACAACTTGAGTGAAAACACCACAGCTGCTAACTCCAAATCGTGAGTCGGGTAATTTTTCTCATGGTCTCGAAGCTGCCGAGACGCATATGCTATCACTTTTCCATGCTGCATCAATATACATCCAAGACCCTTCCCTGATGCGTCACAATATACTGTAAAGCCTCCTGCTCCTACTGGAAGTGTCAAGATCGGGGCTGAGATCAATCTCTTCTTCAATTCTTCAAATGATGCCTGACAGCTAGCTGACCAAACAAACTCTACGTCCTTGTGCGTCAAACGCGTTAAGGGCGCAGAGATCCTGGCAAAGTCCGCCACGAACCTTCTGTAGTAACCAGCTAATCCTAAGAAACTTTGCACTTCTGCAACCGTTCTCGGAACTGGCCAACGCTCTACGGCCTCAATCTTCTTCGGATCCACTGACACTCCTGCCCCAGAAATTACATACCCCAGGAACGAAATGTGATCTAACCAGAGTTCACACTTGTCGAGCTTCGCATAAAGTTGATGCTCCCTCAATGTCTGTAAGACAGTCCTAAGATGTTTCTCATGCTCCTCTTCACTGCTGGAATAGACAATAATGTCATCTATGAACACCACCACAAATTTATCCAAATATGGCAGAAAGATGCGGTTCATTAAATCCATGAATACTGCGGGGGCGTTGGTTAGTCCAAAGGGCATTACTAAAAACTCATAATGCCCATATCTAGATCTGAATGCTGTCTTCGGTATGTCTTGCTCCCGGACTCTTACTTGATAGTATCCTGACCGAAGATCGATCTTGGAAAAGATGCTGGCCTTGCTCAACTGGTCGAACAAGTCATCAATCCTTGGTAGTGGGTACTTATTCTTCACTGTTACTGCATTCAGCTTGCGGTAGTCGATGCACATCCTCGTCGACCCATCCTTCTTGGGAACTAGAATCACTGGCGTGACCCAGGGCAATTTACTGTCTCGGATGAATCCCTTAGACTTCAACTCTTCTTCATGTTGATACAACTTATCCTGCTCTGACGGCGACATTCTGTAAACTCTATCTGCAATAGGCCTCGTTCCAGGGTTCAACTCAATGCTAAATTCTACCTCTCTGACTGGGGGTATCCCTGGGAGCTCATCAGGGAAGACGTCGAGAAAATCTTCGACCACTCTCGGAATCTGTCCTGGCTCTGACACTGCTGCTGAGATGACGCCTCCGGCCTGATTCTTCAAGGTTCGAGTAAAGATGAACTGCTCCATCCCAGGAACACTGAATATGACCCTACCTCCTTTACAATCAATTGTCGCATGACTGTCTCTCAACCAGTCCATGCCAAGAACGACATCAAAATTCCCCATAGGGAATTCAATCAATGATGCGGGCAATAAATGCCCACACACCTCCACCGGACATGAAAAGCGCACTCTGCTAACTTCTACGAGCCTATTGTCGGTGAGTATATCCATCCTCTCCGGCAATGCCTCAAACTCTAATCCAATCCGTGTAGCATATTGTGCAGAGATGAATGAATGAGTAGCACCTGAATCAAATAATGCTACAGCGGGAAATAAGGTGACGAGAATTTTACCTGCCACCACGTCACTAGACGCTAGAGCCTCTCCCAAGGTCAATGTGAGAGCCTGGCCCCGCGGAGCCCCTTGTTGCGGCCTTCCTCGACCATGCTGTTGCTGCCCCTGAGGGCCTTCGGCTTCCTGTGCCTGGCAGAACATCTGAGCCTGCGTTGGTAAGCGCTGGACTAGGGGTCTTACTGCTAATACTGGCCCTCCACTCGGGGTTGCTACTGGAGCTGGCAATGCTGGAAACTGTTGAGCTGGCCCTCCTGGCCTCTGCATTATAGGACAAGTGGGAATACGGTGGTCTGCACGACCACACCTCAAGCATAAGCCATTCGCTGACCGGCACACCTCCCTCGTGTGCCCTGCCTTCCCACAGAAGGTACAGCTCTGGGGTGCTCCCTGACGCTGCTGCTGGTTCCTCGACTGCTGATGCCGAACTGGCGCTATATTAGTTGACACGGCCGTCCTCCGCGGCGCTCCTGCATCATGAATACGTACACCGGGTGCTGGTGCCGATGTTCGCTGCATTGCTCCTCCTCCAACCTGGGAATGAGATCTCTTCTGACCTCCTGTCCTCGATGCTAACCTCTGCTGGGTAAGCTCGTGCCTACGAGCTGCCGTCAAAACAGCATCAAACGTCTGGTAGTCGTGTCCTTCCACAAGTTGCAGTAGTTCCAAATGAAGTCCCTGCTGGAACCTCATAGCTTTCTCTGGCTCCGTTGCCACCATTGCTGGTGCGAAACGGCACAATCTGCAGAACTCTGCGGCATACCCATCTACGGTCTTGCCTGCTTGCTTGAGACTGATAAACTTCTGCTGGAGCTCATATCGAGCTACTACGCCAAAATACTTGGCCTTGAATCTGTCACTGAAGGTGGTCCAACGAACAGGACGTCTTATACCAACTTTTTCTGATGCCCACCAGTCGCGGGCAAGATCCTGAAGTACCAGTTTGACCTGATCAACCTTCTCATCATCTGGAACCTTGGCTGTCACAAGAATGGCTTCAATGTCTTGAATCCATGCATCTGCAGTGATGGCATCCTCCGTGCCATCAAAATACCTCGGGTTCAAGCGACGGAACCTTCATGATGCTCCCGAGTCAACCCCGGCACTCCTCTCAAGAGCTAACTGAATCTCCTGGTTCAGCAACACGTTCTGCTTCTGCTGCCGAGTCTGTTGCTGTTGGTAAGTGATAAGAATCCCTCGGACGATCTCCAGGAGTGCTACGGCATCTGGTACTGCCATCGCTGCTGGTGCTGCAGGAGTTCCAATAACCTGCGGCTGCACTGCCTCTGGTCCCACTTCTGCTCGTGCCTGCACTGGAGAAGGTTCTCTTCCCTGTTGCTGCCCAGTCGAGCTATGCTCTTGCTGCTCTGCCTCATGGGCCTCACCCACTACTGAGAATGAAGCACCCCTATAGAGAAAGGTATAAGATTATCAAGTCCGGACAAGGAAGATTTCGAGGATGTAAGTCAGGTTAGAGATCAAGGCAAGGACAGAGAATTCGAAACAGAATTTCAGGGGGAACAAGTTGTGATTGAGACTCCTAATAATTCGCAATACCCCATAAGTCTGAAAATCAGACCTGCATGGGCCACCACTAAAACCTTGTCACGCCCCAGTACCGAAATACGGGGACGGACTAGGCCAGCTACTCCATATGAGGTACGTAACGTCATACGGCGATCGTGGCTGTCGAGAGACTAGGGGGTACATGCTACAATCAAGTCTCCTATGGTCCCACAGAGTTCTATGTCTCAATCAATTAAGTCAAATCAGCAATTAAATGAACATTAAAGATAAAGCAGTAAGGCGTCCCTGACGCTTCATCAAAATGATCATGAGAGACTAGCTTTATAATTTAGCTATCTCAGAGAGTCAGGAGTACAAAATTATACACAGCTGCAGTCTGTTTAATTACAATTATGTACTGACACAAAATATCAAGTAATCCGGCTAACAGGTGCCGGTGGCTAAACGCCGCAAAAGTATAAGCAGGAGTGGTGGAGAAGAAAACCCACTCGAGTCCCCGAACTGCCATGCTCCTAGTATGCACCATGGATGTCAGAGAGGAAGATCGTGTCCTCTGGCTCTGCTACGAGATCTGGCCAAACAAAACCAGCGGGGTCAGCCCCGAATAGCAAGTACCGCCAAAGGGGCACAAGAGTTAAGATTAAAAACCCAACTAAATAGAATGACTGGTAATAGTAATACTTATGCTACTATTATAGGGTAGCGTAACATCCTCGAACCCATATGGTACCCTTACAACCAAACAAGGACAAAAGGTGCCGCATGGAGTCGGGACGTGTCGTACTCTATAACTTTCACATAAGTTAAAAAGGTATAAACCATAAAATCTCCTGATCGTGACTTCGGTCGATAGCCTATCGCAGCACAATAACCAACCCAACAATCAAACAAGAACATGGGTTGGATCATGTACCATGATAGACCATGTTCCTCAGTCATTCACAGAAGTAGCACTTCACAACCAGAATAAGTCTTCCGTTCATAACTTCGGTCCACAGCCTGTCATAGTACGATAACCAACCCAACAATCAAACAAGAACATGGGTTGGATCACGCACCATGACAGTCCGCTTCCCTCAGTTATTCACCGAAGGTAAATAGGAAACATGCAAGTCGTTTTCACGGCCAATCAAGTCTACGAGTTTCTAGTGGAACGAGGTTATCCTCGCGTCATGCTATTAGAAAATCCTTAGATCGTATCTTTCCAGCAAGGCTAGCCAACCCAGGGGTTCGCATAGACAGGTGTCATGGAGCACAGGTCCCTCGTGAGGCCACCTTGCCAAGACATGTAATATATAGCAGGAATTAATCAGATACAGTCATCCACTCGTTGCGGATGACACAGTATCCGTGGAGACCAGCCGGCGCGCCAAGACAATATCTCAGGGCGACTGGTGTAACACGATCTCGGGACTCTGCCCTCCCCTTGCATCTAGTATATTCAGTTGCCTAGTTTAACCCTAGGTGAAATCTTGGACTCTCATGCTGTGGCCTGCATGATTATCCTCCTAAAGTCGTACTTTAGTACGAGTACCCTAAGTGAGGATCCATGTCAATCAGTATGTCAACATGTGCCACCCTCCTTAGTGTAATGCATCATTACAAATACGCCACGTGGAGTTACGAGTCATTTGTCGAGCATGAACAAGAACTGGGACATTCAGGTACATGTATCAGGTAGGAACACTTTGTTCTCCGGGGTCACATCAGTGCTCATATCATGCTCGGGACAAAAGGCGTAAGGATATAAAATGGGCATATAATATCTAATAAAATATCAAAAGCATACGCACAACAAGACAGCGTGCGTGAAAAGTCACGCAGGCTCAAGGGAAAGAGCAGCGTGAAAAGTCACGCAGGCTCAAGGGAAAGAGCAGCGTGAAAAGTCACGCAAGCTCAAGGGGAGAGTGCTGCATGAAAAGTCACACAGACTCAAGGGAAAGAGCTGTGTGAAAAGTCACGCAAGCTCAAGGGAAAGAGCAGCGTGAAAAGTTACGCAAGCTCAAGGGAAAGAGCAGCGTGAAAAGTCACGCAAGCTCAAGGGGAGAGTGCTGCATGAAAAGTCACGCAGACTCAAGGGAAAGAGCTGTGTGAAAAGTCACGCAAGCTCAAGGGAAAGAGCAGCGTGAAAAGTCACGCAAGCTCAAGGGGAGAGTGCTGCGTGAAAAGTCACGCAAGCTCAATGGAAGAGCTGCGTAAAAAGTCACGCAAGCTCAAGGGAAGAGTTGCGTGAAAAGTCACGCAAGCTCAAGGGAAAGAGCAGCATGAAAAGTCACGCAAGCTCAAGGGAAAGAGCTGCGTAAAAAGTCACGCAAGCTCAAGGGAAAGAGCAGCGTGAAAAGTCACGCAAGCTCAAGGGGAGAGTGCTGCGTGAAAAGTCACGCAGACTCAAGGGAAAGAGCAGCGTGAAAAGTCACGCAAGCTCAAGGGGAGACACGCTTCCAACAGGAAGCGTGCTCAAACAGGAGCACACTGTTCACTGTCTTCTCCAAAACAGCAAGAACACCATGGCTGAACCCAAGCTTCAAAGTATCATAACTTGGCCATCCGAACTCCAAATCCAGATTTCCAAAGCTCCAACTTGGGTGAAACTGAATGCTCTTCCACATGGAAGCATCAAAAACCCATAAAATTCAACTAAAGTAGATCAAACCATGCAAAATCCGAAAATGATTAAAACTTAGATCTACAAAAATCAAAGCTTCAAAATAGAAATTTCCAAGTTCTAAACTAGTATAGATTGAGGAGAAGAACATGTTTTGGCAAATAGTTTTGTAAGAATCATTAACAAAATAATGGATCCTTCTCTTGAGCAAGTTGGTACTTGCCTTGGTTGGTGGAGGAAGTAAATGAGAAGAAGTAAATGAGAGGAGAGAGAAGGAGATGAGTTATTTATAAAGAATTCTTGGACCCATGGGTTCATGATGAACCAAAGGGTTCATGATGACCCATTGGTGAACCAAGAATAGGTTACCCAAATGAGCCAAAACTGTAGGCCCAAATGCAGAAAATAAATTAGAAAATAATATTTTGTCGAATATTTTTTGGAAATGCATGAAGAAATACTGCATAATAAATATAGTATAAATTCAAGGTAAATACAATTTATGGGTTTACGTATTAAAATACGTATTCCAGGATTGGGGAGTGACATTGGGACGCCTTACTATTGTGTATTTGGTGATCTTACATCTTGAAACTTTACTTACTTGCTTGAGATTGAGACACTAGGCTTGTTATTTGACCATAATAGATTGTTGGCTTGTAGATAAACCCTCATATATCTAGACAGCCGTGACCGTATAGTGGAGTGGATCCTATTCCATTATACGTAGCTGGCTATGTCTGCCCCCGCTCTCCAGTATTCTGGTTCTGGGGCGTGACATTGCCCGACTCCTATCACGTCAAGAGGGTTCTGCTCCATTTGAGGAGGTCGGTCCTTCTGAGGAGGCCGGTCCTTCTGTGCTGCCTGTCCGTCCGCCCGGTTGCTCAATGTTGGTTTCTTTTGAGAACTACATTGCGTATGAAATATGGAAGAATCCGGTATGTACATAACGTTTGTAAGCTACCAGTTTAGTATACTATATATATATGTATTTCATAATTGATATGTGTTTTGTTGTATACAGAGGACATATCGTATCCTTAGGGCTGTGAGTCACGGGAAGAAAAACGTGTTCTGGCAGTTTACAAGCTTATCCGAGGCCGTTCAGAGCAAAATCATACCGAGCGGCTTGCACAATTTGGCACAAAACGCCTACCGAACAATGGATAATGCCCTCATATCCGCCTTCGTGGAGAGATGGCACCCGGAGACCAACACATTTCATCTCCCAGCAGGGGAGATGACCATTACACTCGACGACGTCTACCAGATATTGGAGCTGCCAGTGACCGGGCGTGTAATGATCAAAGAACATTACACGAATGAGAAATCCATGAAATGGTACGAGAAGTTGGAGCTCTTCCTTCCAAGAATGCCTTGTATGCTGGGTTGGTGAGAATGGTGAGTTCCGTATTTGTAATAAGACTGAGATTTTCATGTTTGTAGACTTAATTCATTTATACTTTCATTTTCAGTCTCAAAGGGTGAAGGAGTTGGCGCAGACACTCCGGAGAGGTTGCCAAAGTGATGAGTGTGTCGCCGTCGCCAACGAGCTTGATCGCATCGACAACGTGGTCGACTTTCCCTTCATGAACAATAGGGAGTCTCGTTCCAATGCCCGACATGATATGTAGATAGATTTTGATATTTTTCATGTTTCAAACTTTAGTTGGCTGTGGATTAGTAACGTACATTTGATGAATTATTGTGGATATTTTGCTTGTTTGAAACTTAATTTGAATGTAGAATGTTTGGGACTAAGTAGTTGTGATGAATTATTGTAGTTGTGATGATTTTAACTTTGTGTGTTGAGTCCCACAAAGAAATTTGAACTCTGTGGTAATTTGAACTTTGTGGCAATTTGAACTCTGTGGCAATTTGAACTCTGTGGCAATTTGAACTTTTGTGATGAATTTTAACTCTGTGTGTTGAGTCCCACAAAGAAATCATCATACAGAGATTGATAGTTAGGACTGCCACACCCATGGCAGTCCTACACTGAAGTAGGACTGCCAGGGTCCTGGCAGTCCTACCCAAAACTTGCTGTTACAGCAAGTTTTGAATAGGACTGCCAGTATCCTGGCAGTCCTACTTCAGTGTAGGACTGCCATGGGTGTGGCAGTCCTAACTATCAATCTCTGTGTGAATTTGATTCACACATAAATTTATCACAGAGATTCATAGATAGGACTGCCACACCCTTGGCAGTCCTACACTGAAGTAGGACTGCCAGGATGCTGGCAGTCCTATCCAACAGCAAGTTTTGGATATGACTGCCAGCATCCTGGCAGTCCTACTTCAGTGTAGGACTGCCATGGATGTGGCAGTCCTAACTATGAATCTCTGGGTGAATTTGATTCACACATAAATTCATCACAGAGATTCATAGATAGGACTGCCATACCCTTGACAGTCCTACACTGAAGTAGGACTGCCAGGATGCTGGCAGTCCTGATACTGATACTCTGTAACAGTTTTTCAAACTGAAACGATGTGACAGTGAACACTCACATAACACAGATAAGACACAGGTAGGTACATATAACACAGGTTGGGTAGGCACATATAACACAGGTAGACACAGGTAAACACATATAACACAGGCAGGCACATATAGTACACAGGTAGGCACATATAACACAGGTAGGCACATATAACACAGGTAGGCAAAATCAAACACGTATAACTCACAATTTACTCTATATATATTACTGGACTTCATATTTCACTGTATACAAAAGTGGTCCTCCATATACAACATGTCAGACTGTAAATATATCTATACTTAGTCGATTTCGACGTCGTAATGGTCAGCAGGTAAGTCTCTTTGCTCCTCAATCTTTAACAACCTCTTACAATGGTTGATCTGCTCAACGAAAGGTGTGGTCCAAGCGATGGCTTCGACCGGTGCTGTTTTGTACCAAACTGTTGAAGGTGGAGGAATCGGAGAATGAGCGATCATCGTTAGTACAACGAAGTGATCCCCGATCAGACCTATAGTACATAGGTGAGACACTCCGTGGTCCGTCGGAGGAGCGCACATCGAAAAGAATGTATTGTTAATATCCGGCGAGATAAGTACGACAGGTATCATGTACCTATTAGCAAATAAATAGCCGGCAGACGGAACTGACATGTAGTGGTCTGTCCCGGTAACACTGTCGGTGCAAGGGATACTTAACAACAAACTTGCAACCATTTTTTCGCTTAGGATGCGGGAGTAGAATGGAAGACGAGTCTCTAACTCCTCGTACAGCTCCTGCCTCACCCGTCTCCATCCGTCTTTGTCATCATAACCAAGATGCATTGCAAGGACATAAAATCCGCAATGGCCATCACCGGGGACATCGACAATAGACCAAATGTAACTTCGAAGCGCAGGTTAAAATTTGTCAATATACAAACTCGTTGTTTGGCTTGCAACTGTATCTTTTCTTGGGAGATCCATTTTCTCTATTTTTCGGCGAACGACAAGCTTGCCCTTCCGTGCAGGCGAAGGTTGCTGTAAGCTTCGTTCAACATGCTCAAAGGACGACAGATCTCTCTTAGTCGACTCCAGCCTTCTCTTCTGTGAACTACTCAATCTTGTTTGAGGTCTGCCTTTAGGATTGGAAACAACGGACGGCTCATGCATTCTAGTAGTCACCGGACATACAATTTCTTGGATTTTAAGCTCAATGGACATCCGTTCCACTCCAACTGAGCCACACCACCTTGCGTGGAGAAGTTTCACTTGTGGCAAAGAGAAGAAATCATCGTCCGTCTTCACCAGGGGCATCATAGACAACTGCCTCCAACGTTGATCGACAGCATCTACTGGAATAGAAATGGATTCACGACGATATTCATTAATCTGATGTGCACAAGGGAGGCCCAGTGTATGTCGATATACACACCCGCAAACCTCGGGATCAAGCCCGACAAACTTTGATCTTTCAATCTCATCAGCTATTAAGGCCAACGCCTTGTGAGATACTACGCGCATTAAAGCATCTAAGAGTACTTCCTTTCTATGCTCATGCTTGACTATATTCAAACTCATCTCAAATGATGCCTTAATTTCATTCACCGTCCGGTCTACTGATAAATGTATAGCTTGCCAAACAGAGACGAAGTTGCCGAGAGATGATTTTAGGTGCCTCTTCAATAAAGAGTGTGCTCCTTCGACACGGTTGGTAGTTGTCGTGCCGTAATGCTTCACCACATTCGACCATGCTAAGACGAATTATTCTTTGTGCGGTTCAAGCCATGTATCTTTGATGTAAGAAATGCATGCCGGCTCCCTCGCCTCCCACTTTTGCTTGAACAAGTACCATGCGGCGTCGTAACTGGCAATCATAGATGCTCGCCACACACAATTCCAATCATTGTAGAATTCGTCAAAAATTTGTATGTCGATTTTACCATCCTCCTTCCGAAACGACAACTTACATTGGGCTTGAATATTACGATTGAAATGCCAAGTGCATAGCAATGTATCCGCTTGAGGAAAAACAATACGAATAGCATTAATGAGGGCATACTCTCTGTTGGTAACAAATACTGACGGCTCTGTATGACCAATGTAAAGTGTTTTCAGTTTCTCCAACGCCCATGTGTAGTCTTCAAGTTTCTCACTCTTCATGAAGCAAAATACCACTGGAAATGTTTTCCAAGTAGATGTGAACCCAACAACATGAAAGAGAGACATCTTGAACTTATTTGTCTTGTACGTGCAATCAAGGACTAACACGTCGGCAAAAGACCTGGCCAAATTTGTGCAATCAGGATGAGCCCAAAAGATTGATAATACTTCATTACTCTTGGGATGTCTTCTATGGAACTCAACATAATGATTATCGGCAAGCAACTTGAGCACTTCTTGCATCGCCATTCTAGATTTCGTCCGGACAGCGTTTGAAGAAGCTAGGACGTTGTATATTGACTTCATTGTAGACATGTTCTTCTCATCTTCATGTCGTATGACGAAATATATTTGTCTCGGTGCAACTCCGGAGGTGGACAAGTCTTCGACTATCTTCTTCTCCGTATTGTTCAACCGTCCGACATACGGATGATCCAATAGTGTCTCCGCAATCTCATGGTTGTGGGTTCCATTCTTCACTTCTACTGTCCATTTTTCTTCTTCTTCGTTTATGATATGTATCCTGAATGGACAACCACAGTTTCTCGTTCCAACATTTCTTCTTGGAACTTTACTTTGGATAACTGTGTTTTTCTTGTGCGTTCTGAACACACCACCTCTTTCACAGCCCACCACCACAGTTTGTCGTCCCGGTCGATTTCGGGCCGATCTGGATATCACTAGACAAATGTTGTTTTCCCGTCCGACTTCTCGACACCAATGTACCGCACCCTCGCTTGATTCAAAACATAGATCGGTCCAAAATAAATGGACTACATTGACTGCAATTGGAGCCGGTACCGCAAAATCGGAAGATCTCAAGTCCTACAATAAAACTTAAAGGTTAGTATAATTAGACAAAATCCTAAAGCAAATAGGTTTCATAGATTAGGCCCGTGCATAAGATTAGTGTCCTTAAATAGCAAAAAGACCATCTTCTGTGAAGGACTGCAATAAAACTCTGCATTCTAGTATCATAGACTAGGACTGCCAGAGTGGTGGCAGTCCTTCACAGCAGAAGGACTGCCAGGGTCCTGGCAGTCCTTCTGTTGTGAAGGACTGCCACCACTCTGGCAGTCCTAGTCTATGATCTGGACTGCCAGAGTGTAGGCAGTCCTCTGTGTCACAGCACGATTTTAAGTCCGATGACAAGTTCAAATGTAGTTACCAAGAGAGCTTCCGATGCATCAAAGTTGTCTTCTGACGTTGCGGGAACGTGTTCTTCGGACGTGGCGGGAACGTTTGATGATCCCGGTTGATCCATGTTCAATATTTTTCTATATTTAACACATAATTCAACTTTAATATGTGAAATTCTTGTTTAAAACATGAAACATATTATAGTTCGATGACTTACCAAAAATTTGGACAAGTCAATGACCTAGAGTTGAGGGAGAGAACAATTTGCCAAAAATGTAGGAAAAAAAAAAGAATTAGGGTTTTAATTCTTTGACCTAAGAGAAGAGAAGGAGAGAAGAAAATAGTTGAGGGAGAAAAGAAAAGAGAAGAAGGAGAGAGAAAATGAAAATTGGTATTTATAGGTGTGCTTGGACTAGCCTCTAGCAAAATTTTTTGATGGCAAACTTGTAATAAACTTGAACTATTTTGGGCTAGCCCCTAGCAAAAAGGGTGGTGCCCTTAGAAAAAACCTTTTAGTAAGTGGCTGGTTACACGTTAATACTACCATAAATGATATTTAAATTGAGAAAAAGATATTATCCAATACTAACAAATGCAGTATATATATTTGTTATATTATCCAATATTGTTTTTGGAATAAATCTTGATGGATAACTGATGGCGTATTCAAACCGAGAAAAAATTCCAACCAAAAAAAGTACCTACAAGAAAAACATCAAATAATTTTAAAATTAGCCATTAAAATTTTAATCACTTCATCTACCACATAATAGAAGATGAATAGCATTTATGTTTTGGAAAAGAAATGAATGAAATTAAGTTACCCGGGGAGTGACTCTTTAATAACATTTTATGGTTCCCAAATCAATCTAGTGAACCATAGTTTCTAAATCACAGTGTAGTATTATGATATCTTACAAACCCAATCCCAGTGAAAATTTTAGAGAGCATTTTTTTTTCCCACATTTCACTTGCCTGGTTTGGTTCGCGGAAAGAATGGAAAGAAAATCATTTTCTTCGCATTTTCTTTTCTTTGAAAAATTATAATTTTTATTAATTTTTCTTTTTGATGTTTGAAAATGCTAAAAAATTTAAAAAGAAAGATGAATACTTCAAAGTGAAAAAGTAATTCATTACTTAGATGGATGAAATCAAAATTTTCCCTAATTTCTCTTACAAGTAGAACCATTTACAAGTGACTTTATATATATATATATATATATATATATATATATATATATATATATATATATATATATATATATATATATATATATGCAAATGACCTCTAGCCTAGTGGTTAAGAGAGATGCATGCGGCCCAAGTGGTCGGGAGTTCGAGCCTCAATGGAGACGAGTTCGCCACAAGTACCCATTGCTTCAAAAAAAAAAAAAAAAAAAAAAATATATATATATATATATATATATATATATATATATATATATATATATATATATATATATTGAAAATTTATAGCTCAGTCCGAATGCATACAATCAATTACCAATTCCGGCCCGAAGGCCTACAAATCCAGTGCGAATGCTACATTCCGTCCCGAGGCCCACGTTATGTCCCGAAGGCCTCTGCACCAGTACCGTACTTGCACCGTATCGCACCGCAAGTGCACTCGGCCCGAACTGCACCCGGCCCGAACCCGCACATTTAATTTTCCAAGAAAAATTAGAATATCACCTCCACCTCCATTGTTCCAACTAGCAACCTCCTGAGATATGATGTCTCCCTCTCCTCCCACTAGGCTGGAGGTCACAGGCCTCGTGCGTGTGTGTGTGTATATATGGTTATTGTGGTTTTGTTGAATTAATATCTCAGCCACTTTGTGGGTTCAAACCAGTTCAAAAGCAGCTCATCCAACGGGCTGGGCCGACTGGGTTGGGGGCTGAAACCCAGCTCGAACATGTGGGGAAGCGGCTGGGCCAAGTCCGACTTGTGGGGGAGTAGAAGAACCGGACCAACTCGACTCTGCTGTTGGAGGTGGGTGGAGTCGGGCTGACCCGTTGATCAGGCCCAGGCTCACTCAGCCTTGGTTTGAACGGACCGTGCCCGGGGCAGGTTTCTGGCTGCCCGAGCCGCCAGACACGTGTACTTTTATGGGGGTGTTTGTTGAGCCTAAAACAAAGAACCATAAAGTAAAAGTACAAGCCTACAAAGTGGCTGGTGGCTCTTAAGCCCCTCGGCATGAACGATCAATAAATCTCTCTTGACTCAAAAACTCTACTCGTCCTCTCCCTCTCCTGAACAAGAAGAAGGACGTCTCTCTCTCTCTCTCTCCAATGGCTACTGCTGCTTCGTCAATGGCCTCCGTGTCCAGATTGCTCAACAAGGACTGGAGGCTTCCCGCCGCCAGTGGCTTCTCCTCAGCGCGAGCCTCCTTCCCTCCTCTCATCAAGCGGCAAACCCACCGTGTCGGTGAGTATTTTTTTTCTCTCTTTCCCGTATTTTGGCAGATGGGCTTTCTCGGCATCGTGTGGTGTTCTAACAGTTATTCTCTTCTTAATTCTGTAGACGTGGGAAGTGGGCCTTTGAAGGTTGCTGAAGAAAGAGTTGCCGGTGCCGCCGCCATTGCTTCGTCGACGTGGGCTTTGTCGATCGTCCCGATCGAAAGGTATGGCCGGTCGAAGGAAGACGACAAGTTTTCAAAATTTTCAATGTACTTCCTTCCAGTTGGAATGCTTATATCTCACATTCCATGAGAATTCATGATATAAACATTTGTTTAGCAGCATTTCTTAAAGGACTTGACCATGTCGAGATCGTCGTTTGTGAAAGTTTTGGCAGTTTGTGTGTTCATCTTCCTTGACTCCATGGAGGAGCGAGCTCATTACATGCTCAAAAAACTTCATTATGGCATATCTTTTTCCATATCATTGCACCTCCACGAAGAACAATCTGGGGTTAGGATACAGATGCTAGGGATGCAAGCGGATTGGGTAGGTCATCCCGAACCCAATCCGATGAATCATAAGCCTAGTCCGAGTCTAAGTCCGACCCGACCTCGGGTTCAACATATGAAGTCCAAGACCAAGCCCGGAGGATCGGGTTGGGCTCGGCTTGGGTCGGGTCCATCATGTTTATCGGACTCTAATATAATATTTGAAATAATTCTAAACAAAAGTAATATTAGACACATAATCAAATATCAATCAAGCCTTCATCATTACAAATACAAACTGAAATAAGATTTAGGATAAAGATTTTGAAGAATTTGGGTGAAAAAAATTTAAGATTTGAACTTTCTATTTTAAAAGTATATATATATATATATATATATATATATATATATATATATATATATATATATATATATATATTTAAAGTATATATATATATATATATATATATATATATATATATATATATATATATATATATATATATATATATATATATATATATATATATTGAAGCAATGGGTAATTGTGGCAAACTCGTCTCCACTGAAGCTCGAACTCCCGACCACTTGGGCCGCATACATCTCTCTTAACCACTAGGCTAGAGGTCATTTGCGATATATATATATATATATATATATATATATATATATATATATATATATATATATATATGTTTGAAAGAAGGTAATTGTGGCGAAGGCTCCCATCGGGAATCGATCTCCTGACCACTCGGGCCGCATGCATCTCTCTTAACCACTAGGCTAGAGGTCATATATATATATATATATATATATATATATATATATATATATATATATATATATATATAAGTCGGATTTCGGGTTCTTCGGATAACCCGATACATGAACCTGAGCCCAACCCGATTTTTGATCGGGTTAAAATATTTTAAATCGAACGAGCCCGAACCCGAGTATCTTCAGCCCCAACCCAACCCAATAACGGGTTTACCCAATCGGGCTCGGATTTAGCCCATCCGAGTTGCACCCCTAATAGATGCTAGTAGACACCCACACTTGGATGCTGCTTACATTACATTACCGCCTACATTGGAGACTACGTGATTATACGAACAATGGTTGACAATGGGGCATGAATTCAATAACTTGAATTTGGATGATGATGTTTGCTAAATATTAGTCTTCACAAACTCTTTTTTCGCATATGAATGGAAGTTACAGACTTACAGGTTAATGCTTAATCTCTTTGCAACTTCTTAATTACCCATATATCCTTGTCTCTATTATGGATAGAAATAGGACTTGAATCGACTAATAGGACTTTGATTTTTTTTTTTCTTTCGGCTATTGTATTCTCAGGTCTAGACAAGTATCATGTAAAGCCGAGGCAAATATATCTGGTGATGCTCCAAGTGCCTCTGCTAGTAAGATGAGCCCATATGAGAGCATTGTTGAATTTCTCGCTACTCTTTTCCCTGTTTGGGTATGTTATAGCAATTTTTTTTTTTCCGAAGAAGGTTAATTTTATTGAAAAACGAAAGCTGATATTACAGAACTATTATCCCAACCAAGACACAAAATGCATTCATCTTGGATATAGGATATCTATATCAGTTTTTAGGGTTTGCACGTTCTTTATATATTTTTAAGTTAAGAGAGAAAGATTACACCGAAACAGATGGCAAGCGGGCAACAAGCTGCGCCGCCAGCCCTTTTTGGATGACAAAACCAATCATCTATATCAGTTTGTATTTTTCTTTGTACAATAATTACTTCTATTCTTCCGCCTAATAATAACCAGCTTATTTGTTTGACAGATCATTTTAGGCACAGTGATCGGCATATACAAGCCAACTGCAGTAAGGCCATAAGGATGCTGCCATATTTCTTTAAAGTTGATGAAATGGGGTTTCCTTTTCCTAATTATTGATGTTAACCGTTGTTTAGTTCCCATTTCGTGTTTGTTATATAATTACTTGACTTATTGGTTACATATCCAGGTTACGTGGTTGGAAACGGACCTTTTCACCGTTTGTCTGGGTTTCCTCATGCTTTCTATGGGTCTGACTTTAACATTTGAAGATTTCAGGAGATGTATGAGAAATCCATGGACAGTAAGAAGTTACACCTCATAATCTATTCGGTTGGTAAATGAGCGATCGATACATGTTCATTAACATTTTTTTTTCTTCGTTTCAACAGTTAGGCGTAGGATTTCTCGCTCAATATTCAATCAAACCTGCTTTAGGGTTCCTTATCGCAATGGTATGATTCTACGTGCTTACTGTGTCCAACAATCGATCATGGATCGCCTATTTGGCGATGGTTCCTTGTTTTCTTGCAACTTTTAGTCATCCTCAGCAAGTTCTTCCAATATTAATTCATGTAGTATCTTCTTAACAAATTAATTTGAGAACATTGCAAGCATTGTAATAACAATAACGATAACGACAACGATAACAACAATAATATTTAATAATATTATTGATAATAAACACAAGAAAAAACTACTTATACTAATAATATTACTAATGCTGGTAAACAGGGGATTATTGACTTCTTATACTGATCTGATCTCAACTGCTTTTAGGCTTTAAAACTGCCAGCTCCTCTAGCAACTGGTCTTATTTTGGTCTCATGCTGCCCTGGAGGCCAGGCATCTAATGTTGCTACTTACATATCCAAAGGAAATGTGGCACTTTCAGTTCTAATGACAACGTAATCTTTCTTTCCCATATCATATGTTCATTTAATTGTCAGTGAATTCATGAAACTTCTCACTGTAGGCTGTTGAATTTGTCCAAAACAAGGATCCATTGAGATACCGATTTCTATCGTATATGCTTTTTAGGTTGAACAAACTAGTATATTTTGTGTGTAACTGGTACACAAATGTTCATTTTCTTTATCATAATTGATTATAGTTCAAAAAGAATAAATTTCAGTTATGTACTTCATTATTATTCATTCGTTTCTGTTATGACATCTATTTGTTATTGAATCTATATGCTTCATGAAATGATATTTCACCTGATAGTTTATTATACTTGTTAATTTGCTGGTGATTTTATCTGAGTTCTGCAGATTATCTTTTGCCTTAATTTTCTTTGAACTTGTCCCGATAATTCTCTTTGATCAATATACCATTGGTTAGTATGGTGACAATTGTTTAGAACTTTCCATCACAAAATAAGATTACGATTTTGTGTTTGTTGAGAAACAGATGTTCATCTTGGTAATTACTTCATGGCTTCAATCAGTAACCAGTGAATATTTTGACCTTTTTAGTTGTTCAACAATTGGTGCTATTGTTATGACACCGCTCCTTACAAAGTTCCTAGCTGGTCAGCTTGTTCCTGTTGATGCTGCGGTAAGAACATTGCGGTTAATTTGCTAGTAATTCTGGATGATGTTGTCATGAAATTGATGATATGATCATTTTTCCTTCAGGGCATAGCCATTAGCACTTTTCAGGTGGTCTTGTTGCCCACCGTTGTTGGAGGTAACTAAACGGCATTATCAGAAGCTATTCTGTTGCCACCACTGTTATTTTAAATATTGAATCTGTTCAGAGCTAATAACCTATGTTTGTGTTTGCAGTGCTATTACATGAGTATTTCCCTAAGTTTACCGAGAAAGTAATTACGCTCATGCCATTGTTTGGAGTTATCCTTACCACACTCCTTTGCGCAAGCCCTGTAAGTGTGCATAACTTAAATCCATTACATGTACAATGATGCTCATACTTTTGTGACTCATTTGTAGAATATTGAAAATCAAATAGATAAATTAAGCTAGTGATTTTGACACCGGATCATTATTCAAATGTAATCTCAAGTTTGGTTAATTTGCTTGTTCAATTCCATAAATATGGAAACAACTAAAATTGAATTGCATCTTTTGAATCGGAGGTTATCTAGAGTTGTGTTATTAGGTCTTGTAGACAACTGACCTTCATCTTCTTCTTTTTTTTTCTTTTTTTTGGAAAAGATTGGACAAGTTGCAGAAATCCTGAAGACCCAAGGGACACAGCTTATACTTCCTGTAGCTCTCCTGCATGCTGCTGCATTTGCTCTTGGTTATTGGTTGTCAAGGCTTTCATCATTTGGTGAATCGACTTCTCGTACAATTTCTTTAGAATGCGGGATGCAGGTACTTTCATTAGTCGAGTTATTCTAATTGCAAAGTGAGATTAGTGTATAAATCTAACATATGTTTCCAAATGCATATATAGGAAAATATTATTTACAACCAAGGAAAATAGGAATTTTCTTTATTCCTATTGACTATTTGATGACCCGTCTTCCACTGAGAGGAAACTATATGGAAGCTTGTAGATCAAGATGGACCATGCTGGTTTTTAATTTAGATGGCTCAAGACGCCTTCTTCCTTGGGATATTTCCATAGCGTTACACCCAGACAAACAATTATTAGTAGTATTTTACATTTCATATTGTTTAGGAATAATATTGGAATAAGGCTTTTGTTTCAGGGTTAAATCATGAAATTTTCTTCGGTTACCCTATGTTTTTAGCGATCTTCACTATAAAGAATTTAAGCCCAATCAAAACCAACAAATCCTCTCTCCGGTAATATTACAATCATAGCCGCCGAAAGAAATCTTAGATGCTGTAGTTATGGACATCAACTCAGATATATGTGTCGTCCTTTTGTATTTCTCGTTTGTGTAATCCTTTATGCATATGAGCTACAAGTAGTGGCCTGTGTTGCATGGACACAGCTGCGACACGACTTGGTAAGGACATGCAGACATGGGTATGACACCAATCTTGGTGCGTACTAGTGTGTTTTGGAGTGTCTGATACGTGCCCCGACACGAAACGGCCACGTTTTTGGTATGTCCGTGCTTCCTAGGTAGTGGCCCAGTTCATTTCTCTTGGATGTCTTCTATGAATGCTGCAATAAATGGGGCTAACATAATATCCGATCTTCTCTTTCTGTTTCTCAGTGAAATAAAGATCTCATTGCACTTACAGAATGTTTCTTCCAAACAAGAAAAGTTGATCATTTGTTCGGTCCGTGTTGCCCATTCATCTGATTAGTCAAGTCGGATTGCTAAACGGAAGACAGTTCTTAATAAATGATTGGAAATTTTATTTTCATAATTCAAAAGCATGAATGGCCTTAGAGATACCTAAGGGAATGCTGGAAGAAATTGATTTTAGTGGATTGAATTCTGTAACTCTAATACATGCATCTTCTCAACTGTTTTGACTTGGAAATTCTCAGCAGTGATTAATAGGCCAACTAATTGATCTGTTAATCCAATTAACTAGGTGACAGATTACGTAATAGTACTGATTGACTGTGTTCCTATTGATCACTGACCTAGCGCATTATTGAATCGCTTAATATAGCATTGGTTTGACATAAAACATTGCAAGTGGCAAGATATTGCAAAGATACCATAAATAGTTAATTTGTCGATGATCAACTCTGGCATTTTACTGTTGCTACCCTCTAAAATTATTTTCATGACTAACTTGTGCCGACATTTATCCTAGAAGTAAATGGCTTGTGGTCATGCCATGTCCCTGTTTAAGTGGGGTTATGACATTTTAATATGGATGCTGGGGATACCTTTTGAAAAGAAATTTGTATTTTCACCCACTTCAAATTACAAACTTTTCTGGTGCTTATTTTGGTACATTTAGTCAGATAAATATGTATTTGACGTTGGTTGACATTGGCATATAAGACATGTTATAATATGAAACAACAAGCCTTTTATTATCTCTCTCATTTTTAGTTATACTTAGTACGTGTGCTTGGGAGTCCTTGAAAATGAAATAAACCAAGATCTTATCATGACTGCAATTTTAGAGAGACGAAAAAGTACAAGCCTATGGGGTCGCTTCTGTAACTGGATAACCAGCACCGAAAACTGTCTTTACATTGGATGGTTCGGCGTTTTGATGTTTCTGGTCCATATACCCATTCGCGGAGAAAAACAGATTGTGGTCCTTATCCTGCGTGATGAAGGAATTAGATATACCTATTTATCCCAAATCCAATGCTTGTGTAATGTGCTTCTTCCCTTCATGAGCCAAGCAATAGTATATTTATTCTTTTCGTATATGTATACTAATGTGTTTCCTTCCTCTTTTCTTCTCTTGTACAGAGCTCTGCACTTGGATTTCTCCTTGCACAGAAGCATTTCACCAATCCTCTTGTCGCTGTTCCTTCAGCTGTCAGTGTTGTTTGCATGGCGGTATGGCTTACTAACAAGCAGTGTTATAATGTCATTTAGTCTATACTTCTAAACTATATATTATAGAAAGATCTGTCTATACAGCTTTCAGTGTTCTTGCTTGCTTGTTATTCATCCTCATTAATCATGAATATATATATTTAAAAATTGAAACTATATCTCCTTGACGTGTTTTGGAAATTGAGAAAGGAAAAGTCATCTTCCGAAATGATGATAATTTTGATTAGTGAAACTTTTTTTTATAAACCGATGACAGTTGAGTCCAAGGAAATCCATGGACTTCACTAGACACAATATCTGCTTAATCAAGTGATGGCAAATCATTGATCATTATTGGACTTTTTCGTACATTAATTTGACACCTTTTTCCTCTTCTGACAGCTCGGTGGAAGTGCTCTCGCAGTTTTCTGGAGGAATATGATTGTTCCAGCTGATGACAAGGATGATTTTAAGAAGTGATCCATGGATTTAGTAGAAAGTGCTTTTAGTTGGCTTAGTTTGCAGACATTTTCGTGGTGTAATTTTCATTTAGTTTCTCATTAGAAGTCTTTTCCAGTATTGTCATGTTAGGAATGCTGCAGATAGTTAGGATGTAGTTTTGAGTGTATGGTGCTTTGTCTATTATCGACTGATCTTTATGATAAGAACAAAGTCCTCAGTCCTGTCATGCTACTTGGCAGGGCATTCTTCCTCTAAATTTTCTAGAATAAGTAGTTGTGTATATAATGAATGATGAGGTTTTGTTGTTGGATCTTAATTAATGTTTACTTATTCATTTAATTAGATTGTAGTATCAGTAGGATCTGTAGCTATGCTGGGTCAATTGTAGAAAAATATGAGCTTTCTTCGACATGTTCCTGTTAGTGTTAGTATAGATTTCCGAATTTTTTTTTTCAAATTGAAAATAAAATGTAAATAATATAAATAAATAATCTGACCGAGACCGAGGCTTGAACTTGGTTCAATGTTCTTAAGATAATATTCGCCTCGCACTGGTGCTTACGGTTTAATGGTGAGTAGTCTCGCAGGATACAACGGTTCTTCTCCTTAGGTAGCAGCACTTCACAT
The DNA here is from genome assembly GCA_029216955.1 of Iris pallida. Lineage (NCBI taxonomy): Eukaryota > Viridiplantae > Streptophyta > Magnoliopsida > Asparagales > Iridaceae > Iris > Iris pallida. Next base: position 1,430,308 of record JANAVB010008000.1, read on the forward strand.
CGCAGGAACTGGACGAAGCAATGTTGGTAGTCCCTCTCTCTCTTATACTTAATGTTTGATGGATGAATAAGTGATTTATTGATTCAAACACTCATAGGACTATTCTTTATAAAGGATGAAGAGACACAATGGAAATGACACACATTTGCAATAGATAGATTCGTTACACAAGATTCGTTGTACAGTGGACACACCTATTGAAAAAGTAATAAAAATATTTTTTAATTAATTTTCCAAGTCAAATTTACATTTACTTTTCCAACAGTTAGTACGCTGCCTCAGTCTTGCATCTACCGGGTCTTGCGCGTCAAGCCACATGCTATCAAGGGATAACATGTTAGGTTCTATATCTTGACTAGGCTTTCTGTGCATTGTTTGAGACATGCAAGTAGGAACAGTTGACATGTTGGTGACATCGTTCCGAGCTAGTAGCTAAATATCTCAAGTTGGTTCTTATTTGATTAGGAGAGAAGATCTAGTGAGGAAAATGAGTCTCTATTTTAGTGGTGTTGATATATATATATAGTGTTATTGGGCTTTAGTCCCACATTGGCTAGAATGATAGGAGAGGAGGCTAGCCTCTCCTATATATATGTTGTTACTCCATTCAATAAAATTACTTCAAGTCTCAACATGGTATCAGAGCCTAAAATTGCTTAGCATACCGTTAGAGATCCCTCCTCCACACAAACCCTAACCCTAATCCCCCTTCTACGCCGCCGCTGCCGCCCGCTGCCGCTGCAGCTGCTGCCGCCCGCTGCCGCTGCAGCTGCTGCCGCACCGCCGCCGCCGCAGTGCCGCCCCGCTGCTGCTGCAGCTGCCGCGCCGCCGCCGCCGCTGCCGCGCTGCTGCCGTTGCTGTGCCGCTGTTGCGGCTGCAACTGCTGCTGCTGCTGCCGTTTTTACGGCTGCAGGATTCATTGTACCGCTATTGCGGGTACAAGATTCACGCTCGTTTCTGTACCGTTTTTACGGCTGCAGGATTCATTGTACCGCTATTGCGGGTACAAGATTCACGCTCGTTCTTGAGATCAATCTCAAGGAGATGCCTATAATCCCTAGATCCGATGAAATCAGACATATTCGGATTTAGGAGAGGACGGCAAGGACGAGCGTGAGTCGTGGAGCAAGTGTGAAGTGATCGAGAAGAAGCATCGATGGAGGAGATTCTCAAGAAGGTGGATGCTGACGATGTGGCGACATTGCTGAAGTTGATAAAGGTGTCGGCTGGTGAAAGCACGACACGAGCACCGCCAAAGTTAGAACTACCCTCCATCGATCTGAAGTTGGATGGACCAGCCACCTATTTGAGTTGGTCACGGCGGGTGAGAAGAACCCTTGCAGGTAAGAACCTGGAGGGATTCTTGACAGGCGAGAAGACAGAGCCGGAAGAGGGCTCGACAGGACGCGACGAGTGGAAATCCACTCATATGGTGATTTATATCTGGCTTCTCAACTCCTTAGTCCAGTCTATTGCTTCCACAGTAGATGGCATTGAGATGGTGAAAGACGTATGGGAGAAATTGAGAAGAACCTATGATGGCATAGGTAACAATCTACGGATCTTCCAGATAAAAGGGGAGATCGACGACACCGTACAAGGCGAGAAGACGGTGCAGGAGTACGCTACGGAGTTGGAACGCCTCTGGCTGGATTATGATCACCATTCCAAACGGGCAAGCTGCGGGGACCCAAAGTGCAAGGAGAGACAGGTGTGTCTGCAGGAGAGGACGATGAAATTCCTTAAGGGACTGACTGCAGCATTCACACAGAGAACAGCCTTACTCCTCGCCCAGCCAGCGATCCCTAGTCTCGAGGAGGCTATCTCAGCCATGATTCAGGAGGAGACGCGGATCAGATTACAGACAGGGACAGGCGCATCATCGACAGGTGCTTTACCCGAAGTGAAGTCAGCACTAGCAGCTACCGGTTCGGGGGATACAGGATCCAAGGGAGAGCTCTGGCAACAGAATCGACAGTGCTACAACTGTGGGGAGATGGGCCACCATCGATATGCTTGTACCAAACCACCTAAGGAGGGAGACTCAGGTGGTGGACGTGGACGAGGATATGCTGGACGTGGACGTGGTCGAGGAGGCCGACGAGGCGGTCGAGGAGGCTATCGGGCAAACCTGCTGGTGGCAGATGGGAATGGAGGAGCTGGCGGCGCCTTTACTGAGGAGGATCAGGCGCTACTGGATCTGCTGGAGAGAAAGCAAAAAGCGTCAATCGAAGGAGACAGGAGGAGCGTAGCAGAGGAGGCATCCACTCCATTCTTCAACGCCGCTATGTATGCCCATCCATCAGAAGGTACTGACGAGTCTCACGCTCTTGCATCTATGTCTTCCCTTAAAATGTCAGACTGGATTATCGACTCAGGAGCATCTCGGCATGTGACCGGAAATGCTAGTAAGTTTTCCTCGTACACTCACCTAGCATCGACAGACACCATTCAGACTGCGGATGGTACTTTCCAACCAGTGGTCGGTAAGGGTACTGTTAATTGTACGGGTTCAGTAAGGTTATCCAATGTTTTGCATGCTCCATCCTTCCCAGTCAGTCTCTTGTCTATTAGTTCTATAATTCTCCAACTAAAATGCATTGTTTCTTTTGATATTCCTAAGGTGATCTTCCAGGAGAAAGGGACGGGACGAAGACTTGGGACTGGCACTTGGCATGATGGACTGTGGTACCTAGATCAAGACGGACTGGACTCAGCATTGGTGTCTATGGCAGAGAAGGCTGGAATGGAGGAGCTGCAGCAGAAGACTGAAGACACTTTGATACTTCATCATAGGAGGATGGGGCATTCTTCCTTTGATACTCTAAATAAGTTGTATCCAGATATGTATGCAAAATCAAATAAAAGGAAATTAGTATGTGATGCATGTGAGTTAGGAAAACTTACTAGGAGTTCATATGTTGGAAATGGTCATAAGAGTTCTTCAGTCTTTGAGGTAGTTCATTCTGATGTTTGGGGCCCATGTGCTACTAACACTATGAATGGGTATAAGTATTTTGTTTCATTTATCGATTGTGCATCTCGTGTCACCTGGCTGTATTTGATGAAGAACAAAAATGATGTATTTGCTTGTTTTCGGGACTTTCATAAATATGTCCAGACTCAGTATAATGCAGTGGTGAAGATACTGAGATCTGACAATGGGACGGAGTATACCAATAGGACACTTGCAGAGTACTTGTCAGCACATGGAATACAGCATCAGACCTCTTGTGCATATACACCAGCACAAAATGGAGTAGCAGAAAGGAAGAACCGACATCTTCTGGAGACCGCAAGAAGTATGATGATCGACATGAATGTCCCACAACACCTATGGGGATATGCGGTGTTGACAGCAGCTCAACTTATAAACAGGATGCCTTCAAAAGTCCTGGGATGGAAGTCTCCATGTGAAGTATTACAAGGTAATAATAGTGGAATACTTCCACTAAAGGTGTTTGGATGTGTGTGTTTTGTGAAGGACAACAGACCATTCGTTGGAAAACTTGACCCTAGAGCAGTCAAGTGCATCTTCGTGGGCTACTCAGCAACTCAGAAGGGGTATGTATGCTGGAGTCCAGTAGAGAAGAAGAAATTTGTTAGTATGGACGTCCACTTCCGGGAGCATGAGCCATATTACCGCCAGGATGGAACTTCGTATAACACGCCTCATACTACAAGTATAAGGCGAGAGGGGGAGATAGAGAACTTGGAGAACCTGGTGGTAACCGATTTAGAAGTTTGGCATAGAGACACGGTTGAGGAGGAACATGAAGGTGAAGCGGAACAGAGGGAGGAGACGAGAAGTGTTACACCTACGGCTCAGGGGGAGTTACTGACCTACAACAGGAGAAACAACAAGCAGACTACAGGACCAGTACCTACAGTGTCAGTGCCAAGTCCCTTGCCTGCGCCTGTCCCAACTCCTGAGACACCTATACCACCATCCTCCTCATCTACACCACCACCCTCCTCAGGTGATATCGTTCCTCCCATACCACTACCTACACGAAGGACTACTCGCAGCAATGCGGGAAATCCTCCGGACAGATATGGTTGGGATCTTGCTAAGTTTGTTTCTTATGATCATATATCTTCTTCTCATGGAGCATTTATAGCATCTTTGGATAGTATTACTATACCTAACAATTGGCAGGTTGCCAAGAACGATCCAAAGTAGAAAGCGGCAATGCACGAGGAGTTGGGAGCTCTTGAGAAGAACCACACTTGGGAGCTGGTGAGACTGCCAGAAGGAAAAAGAGCAGTTGGATGTAAATGGGTTTTTACTGTGAAACAGAACCCAGATGGACAGGTTGAGCGCTATAAAGCTCGACTGGTGGCAAAAGGATACAGTCAGACGTACGGCATCGACTATGACGAGACCTTTGCACCAGTGGCGAAGATGAGCACTGTCAGGACCTTGATCTCCCTGGCAGCCAATGGAGGGTGGAAGCTACACCAACTGGATGTGAAGAATGCATTTCTTTATGGAGATCTAGTAGAGGAGGTGTACATGGAGATACCACCAGGATTCGGCACAAAACAGACAGAAGGCAAGGTCTGCAGACTGAAGAAGTCTCTCTATGGACTGAAGCAGTCTCCTCGGGCATGGTTTGACAGGTTCAGGAGAGCAATGATAGGGATGGAATATCAGCAGATCAATGCTGATCACACTGTCTTCTTCAGACGGAGTGGAGGCCATATCACCATGCTTGCAGTATATGTAGATGATATGATTATCACAGGCAATGATGAGCAGGAGATCGCCCAACTCAAAGTAAAACTTGGCAAGGAGTTCGAGGTGAAAGATCTTGGCCCCCTTCGATACTTCCTTGGGATTGAGATTGCTCGAGATAATGAGGGAATCGTTCTTTCTCAAAGGAAGTACGCACTGGACCTGCTTACGAAAACAGGGATGATGGGATGTAAACCAGCTACGACACCGATAGACCAGAAGTTTAAACTGGATGCTGAAGCTGGAGAACCAGTTGACCGGGATAGATATCAGAGATTGGTGGGCAAGTTAATCTACTTAAGCCACACTCGACCTGATATCAGCTTTGCGGTAAGTATAGTAAGCCGCTACATGCATGACCCCCGGAAGGGTCACATGGACGCAGTGTACCAGATTCTGAGGTACTTGAAGGGAGCCCCCGGGAAGGGACTGATCTTTAGAAGAAATAATCATGTAGGCATTGAGGGCTATTGTGATTCTGACTGGGCTAGCTGTGCTGACGACAGGAGATCCACATCGGGATACTGCATATTTGTAGGAGGCAACTTGGTCTCTTGGAGGAGTAAGAAGCAGTCAGTAGTGGCCAGATCAACAGCTGAAGCAGAGTATAGAGCGATGGCCTTGGGAGTCACAGAACTATTGTGGTTGAAGAATATGCTGACGGAGCTAAAGCTGGACCAGGGAACAAAGATGAAGCTATGGTGTGACAACCAGTCAGCTATTAATATTGCCAACAATCCAGTGCAGCATGACAGGACCAAACATATTGAGATTGACAGATTCTTCATCAAAGAGAAACTGGATAAAGGAGAACTAGAGCTGGGCTATGTTCCAACCAAAGATCAGGTAGCAGACGGACTGACAAAGGGGCTTAGTTCTATCAACATGATGAGAGGATGTGACAAGATGGGCTTAGTGAATATCTTTCGCCCATCTTGAGGGGGAGTGTTGATATATATATATAGTGTTATTGGGCTTTAGTCCCACATTGGCTAGAATGATAGGAGAGGAGGCTAGCCTCTCCTATATATATGTTGTTACTCCATTCAATAAAATTACTTCAAGTCTCAACAAGTGGCAACACTTTGTAACTTTTTTTTGGAAGATTAAGACAACGGGGAAACAATTTAAGTAGAATGTCTATGTTGATGAGTAAATCCAATATAGTTGTGTTCTAACATACATGACAACCCATACAAGACACAAAGTGAACCATCCATTTGGCGGCATCAAGTGTATCAAGGTCTATTTGGCAAAACTAAATCATCAAGATACTGAAGATCTAGAGTGACTACAACTCAAGGAGTTTAAAAAAGTTCTATATTTACCATAAATATACCGAAGCTTATATATTATGGTTTCTTCGAAGCAGGGGTAATGACCGAGAGATGGGAGAAAAAGGAGGAGAAAGTTGACACCGGTTACGGACATGGGCATGGGCGGACCCATGTGAAGGGTTGGTTGGGCTCCAGCGTACCCCAATTTTTTTATATATTTATTTTTCTTTTAATATATAATTTTGATTTTTTTTGTAAATTTTTGTGAGTCAAGCTATAATTAGCCCACCCTAATCCACTCTAGCCCACCCCAGCTCAGCTTTCTGGTTCCGCCCTTGGACATGGGTACATTTGGGTTGGGTATGGAATCATTATCATGACAGCTTCTAGTAGTAGTCCCAATAGTTATTTGGTAAAAAAAAATTCCTTTTTTTAAACCAGTTAAATTTTGGGTAATTTTTGAAGCAGTTATTATTTTGAAGACCAAGAGTAACTCGTAAACATGGAACTATAAGTACATATTCCAGATTTAATCTTGTGGTTTACTGGATCATCATTATGGTTGGCAATTGGAAACACAAATTTGTGGCAGTTAGATTGCACTTATTCAAAAGTATAGTGAGACATATGGTGATAGGTCCCGTAGTCACGGACCCAAGGGTTGGACTGAGACAATTGGAAACACAAATTTGTGGAAGAAAGAAAGGCACACATAATTAAGTGGACAAGATATGTTGTAGGCAATGTTGTAAAAACTGGTACAACCATTGAACCCTTTGAGTGTAAGGTTCCAACCATGATCATGTCATAAATAACTTAATTACTTAAAAAAAGTATATATTAACCATTTTTTCTAACTTCAATTATAGTGCTTGGAAAAATTTGAGACGAAATAAAAATACTAATAATATTAGTTGCCTTTTCAAGACGAGGTTTAAAAATATGTAAAACCTGTTATTCCCGAGACGTAATTTTCATTAGAAAACTGAGAAATGAAACTATTGTAAAAATAACGTTTCGTAGCAACTCTTCAAAGAAGGTGCACTACAAAGATCCTTGAAGGATTCTTGGTAACGAAGATTTAAAAAGATTTCGTTACCGTAGCAAACGAATGTAATGCTTTGTCACGACCCGTACCCACTGTCAGGGTATGAGAACGTAACAACGCCCAGCCTACGCCGCAGTATCGGCGGTAGAACGCTGTCCTAGGTCAATCATCTAATAATACCAAAGTACCTGTACAGTATATACTCTCCGAATGGAGGTGATATAACAATATGCTGTCTCAATCACATCTAAGGTAGAAGAATGAAGAACAGATAGATAGATAGTAACTCAAGAGAATAGTATCATAGATGAATAAGTCTAAGTGTCTAGTACAACATAATATCCAGAACGTCAACTCATAATACAAGTCTAAGAGTACATAACTCAACATCTCAAAATACAACTCAGATGTGAGACAAAAGACAACTAGAAAGACTGCCTAGACTAAACTGGTCTAGACTACTGGAACATCCTCCTCAGCTGTAGGTGGATCCTGCTGAGGGTCCACAACATAGGTGTCATCTAGTCCTGCTCCGTAATAGGTAGATACCAGGGCCTCCTCCTCATCCTCTGTAATATTTTCAACAGGTCCAATCAGGACAGGAACGAGCACAATACATCTCACACAGTGCATATCATGTTAGGAAATACGATACAGGCAATAGAGTAAGATACATGAACTGCTGAAAGGAAATATACGCTGTAAAAGAGATAGCTGTAATGAAATATCTACTGTATATAGAGAACTGTAAGTGACTAGTGATGTAGAGCATAAGATAGGCATGTGAATGGCTGGACTTATACATGATTACACTACGGAGTTGTACATGATTACACTACTTTGGAATTATTCACATGTCCACTTCTACTCCCCCGTTTCCCCAATCAATACACAAGGATCTATACAAGTTACGTTATTGTACATGATATCACATGGGGCCCATGAAAGGGTGCACATGATAGTATACATGAGAGCTCAGTAAACATGAGAGTACATGATCACATGAGTGTACATGAATAATGAAAGCATGGGTGTACATGATGATAGTGAAACACACATAACATGAAGTACCCGATGCTCCCGAGGGGGATAACATCTCATGTAAAGATCCATATAGTACCAATCCGTGTTACCAACGTGACAGCAACAAGTAAAGTAATCTAGAGCGAGAAGTAAAGCCTGAACAAGTATGAAACGGTCAGAGAATGTACTCGCCTGATAACTGAATGTCTGAAGAGGATATACTGTCTGAGGAGAGGTGTCTGGCTCCTAATCAGAGCAATACAAGTCACAATGTATCCACAATGGTAAAAATAAAGTATACAATGCATACTACATGATTCTAGGTCAATCTGGTCAAAAGTCAACTCTTGGTAAACTCTAATAGTCAAACTAGGTCACAGGAAGTCATACTAGGTTACAGGAAATCAAACTAAGTCAATTAAAGTCAAACAAGGTCAAATAGGGTCAAACTAGTTAAGTTATCTAGGGTTTAGTCAATCAATGGTCAGACTAGTCAAATACTAGTCAATATGGTCAAGCTAGGTCAATCTAGACTATCTAAGGTACTACACCACAAGGTTAAGATATAACCAATACCTATACAAGTATACCACATATAAATACATATATATATAATACCAACCTTAATCCTATATTCAAGCTAATCCCATATTCCAATCTCAAGTCATGACTCAACTCTAAGTATCTAACTTAACCCCATACATATCTTATCTACATAGGTCTTTCACAAAACCCAAGTCACAATAATATACTTATATATAGGTCAAACCTAAACCAACTAGTTAATAGCCTAGGGTTTAGTCAAATCTTAGTCAATAAGTCCTTCTATGTTCATCCAAGCCATTTCTAGGTCAATTTGGTCATGGTTGACCCATAGTTGACTTTGGTCAACAATGGTCAATTATCTAGTCAAGGCTAGGTCAACACTAGTCAACTAGTTAGGGTTTTAGTCAACTAGTTAAACTAGTCATTGTAGGTCAATCCTAGTCATTTCTAGGTTAACTAGGTCACTCTTGACCTAAGGTTGACTTTGGTCAACCTTTAGTCAACAAGGGTTTCTAGTAGGGTTTTGGCCTTTAGGGTTAACCCCAACCATAGGCCAATAACCCTGGCCATAGGCCATAGTCTAGGTTTTAATATAAACCTATAACTAAAGGTTATACATATATATATATATATCACTATATCTATATATATATATAATTAGATACTAGCCACCCATATACCCATATATGATTATCATATACATATAACCCCTATGTATATAATACACTAAATATACATTAAGAGACCTAAATAAATATACACATATATCATGTATATATATATATACAATACATATATATATATATATATATATATATATATATATATATATATATATATATATATATATATATATATATATATATATATATATATATATATATATAACTATACATATATTACAAATATATGTAGAGACATAGAGAGAGAGAGACAAAGGGAGAGAGAGAGAATGAGAGAGAGTGGGACAGTGAGGGAGAGAGAGAGGAACAGTAGACAAGGGGGGGTATCTCAGGTTTCCTGAGACAGGAAACACCCCACACACACCACACATAACATATATACATAGATATGTATATATATACATAACTATACACACACACATCCAAATCCCCTCAAATTTGACCCACACCCTCAAATATATGTATACTACACATATACTCACTAAAATACACTAGTCTAATACATAAATCATTAATAAAATCGAATCAAAATTCGATTTTCAAAACTGAGATTTAATCTCAAAACTGTGACAGTGCACAGTTTACTGGAAATGGGGATAATTCGATTTACACGAACCCAATCGAGCTAAGACTCGATACTAACGGTTGGTAACTAACCCCCCATAGATACTCTAGTGTCCTAGGACACTGACACGACACCACGACACGTTTTCACGTGTCCAAACACGAGAAAACACGACTCGGGTAAACACTGATACGCGTATACACGCACAGCGTCGTGCACGCATGCACTTCGCTCTAGGACACGGCACACGTGTCTAGAAGTCTCGTGCACGTGTGGGTAGGTTCGCCTAGGGTTGGTCTAGGGTTTAGGTAGCCTGTATCGTGTCCACGTGTCCTCTGGACACGATACGAAGGCCGTATCAGTCGTGAAAACACGACTGATACGCACTGTTCTGCGCCGCGTCGTGCAGAGATGCACGTGCCTCGTGCACACGACACGAGCCACGTGGAATCTCGTGCTCGTGTCCACGTGTAGCCCACATGATGGGCTACACTCTCGTACAAACACGAGGTGTCATTGTGTCGTGTCCGCGCGACACGAGACGCGCGAAGTTGACACTGTGCGTGCGTGTATTGTCAGTGCACGACCAGTGCACGTGTCCGTGTGTCCTCCATACGACACAAAGTGTCGTGAAACCTTGGGGGAGTGTGCGCAGACACTGCCCCCGTGTCCACACCAATTTTCACGTGTCCACGTCGTGTCTACAGTGAGTATGAAGTGTCAGTGAGCAGGGGATGAACAGTGTGTCTGTGCACTGTCAATACTCGAGTTCGTGTCCGATTTGGACACGAAAAGGGACACGATGCGTGCTCAGTCAAGTGGGGTTAGGGTTAGCAAGTCCAGGGCTAGGTGTTTGTGTAAAAAGTTTTGCAAAACACAATATTTGAATCCATTGAGACATTTAATCAAACACAATTTCCTAGTCTAGGATACGTGTCCGATACGGACACCAAAACACACCAAAATCCCACCAAACTTTACCCACAGTATGGTTAACCTTATATGAATGCATTTATGAAATAAAAACAGGAATTAGACTAGGTTTGGACATATTTACCTATTGGTGAAATTCCAAGGAAAATCAATAAAAAGAGGGTGTTGTGATCTCGAACTCGACGATGCCCAAGCTCCCAAATTCTAGATTTCTTGCTTCCCTTAGCTCCCTAGATGTTGTAGGGTTCCAATGCAAAAGACTAGAGTCAATTTGGATCACAAATGATCAAGTTATGGGTGTTTGAAGAAAATGGGATTTTCTATGAATTAAATTCATGTAAATTATTCATGAATTAATACAATGGGTTTTATAGAATTGTGGGCTGCCAAGGGGGGGTTTCTTGGCTGCCATGGGGTAGGGGGGGTTGTCCTTGGGTTGCTTACAAGCTAAGGGAAGGACTTTGGTGTAAAGGGTTTAGATATTTTGAGGTTTTTAAGGAAAATATCCTTAAAGTAAATATCATGATATTTATCCTACTTTAACCAATGCAAAATATCTATCCTCAAGCCTCTAGGTTAGTGGCTAACCTCTAGATTAGGGCTAAACTAGGTTAGGGGCTCTCATGACACTTAACAATAATTAAATAATATTAAAATCACATAATTACAATTAATTCCAAATAAATCCTAGAAAATTACCAAAATACCCTTTAGGCTAAAAATCACTAATTTGAGGTTCTAAGCCTATGGCTAAGCTCACATGGTCATAGCAACTTCTAGGTTAGAGAAAACTAGGGTTTACACTAAGGTTTACTAACAAAGTCACAAAGTCATGAGTCATGACTTAGCATGACTTTAGAAATGGTTTAGCTTAACTAAAATTACGAAAAAATCATACCATGACTAAAATACCACTAATAAATAATAAAAATAATAAATTTTTCAAAAATCCCTAATTTTCAGAAACAGGGTGTTACAAGTCTACCCACCTTAGAAGAATTTCGTCCTCGAAATTTAGATGGTCGTACTCCTTCTAGGTCAAACCTCCAATAATCAAGGACGAAGCCACTACCTAGACAACATACAAGGTCAACAAGCAAAATATGGGTAGTAGACCTATACTGGGTCATGTCCCAAAAATTGGCTGGCAGTTTCAGGTCATAAGGTGTCCTGAATTCAAATCGAAGCCAAAAGTAACTCCATGGGGTAAATTAGGATGAAGTCTTGGGTCAGGAAAATCGTACTAAGAAAATGAAGCACACAATGGTATGCCTGAGTGGGACACTAAGGTCATGGGCGTAGTATGTCATGTCTAGGTCTGGTATGTGAAGTCAGTTTGAGAAAACAACTAGTCTTGTGCTCCAAATTTAAAAGTCACGGTAATGTGCCTACGATGATCACAATTTAGAGTGGGAAAGGTCTATGGCCTAAATTGAACCAAAAATCGTGATGAAATAGTGGTACCAGGGGAACAGGTTAAATGGAACAGTCTGCGGTCTCATCTAGGTGCACTAGTCATTCTAGATCAATACTGTCCTATGGTATCAAAACGTTCAAGCAATCTAAGGTGTCCTAATTGGGAAGGTAAGGGAACAACAATCATCAAGACTATAGGGTCGTCTACCATCCTATATGAAAATGGATTATTAACAAGTGAGAAATCATTAAAGTTACCATTCCATAAAAAGAAAATTAAAAATTTAGGTACAAACAATCACAAATAGATTTTAGTCTTGACACGATCTAAGTTGATCAATTTCAGGAAAAATAGAGATTTGGGCAAGATGGGAAATCAATAAAATTAAGTATAAGCACGAGCATCCAATGATGAAGATCCAGGTCATGATAAAATTTAATTCAACTGGATACGAATACGAGGTTCATAGGTGATAAAATAATTCCAAGGAGAATTGTCAAGGCTGTTGCGGACAAGATTCTAGGGCAAGTTTAACTGTCTCCATCCACGTAGATTAATATATGAAAAAGCGAACCAAAACACAATAGGTTGATCAGACCATCATGCGCCGGTTCTGATTAGATAATATGTTAGTGGGTGTACACCCAATAAATATATCATGATCAAGCTCGAAAAGGATAAGCTTGTAAAACTTAAGGATAAATTTATAGCATAAGATATAAGTAAGGGTGGAAATGATGAAGAAAATACATAGTCCAAAATCCTTAACCAATCGGGTCAAGCATTCAAGATAAGGTACGAGGTTAAGTATTTGAGGGTTCAAACAGAACACCATCACATACCAGGTCGAAAAAATTGAGCCAAGGTGGATCTCTAATTGAAATAAGAACCAATTTAGTATCATGGTAGAGGTTATGGTTTAGCCATTTGACCAGAAAATCATATCAAGAAAATAGAGTACAAGGAGACGGGTTTTAGTGGGACATGGAATACCTACATGAAGGTAGGCTAGTCTAGGTCTTACATGTGAAGTTTGTTGGGAGGTAACAGCTAGTATTATACTCTGAATATCTAAGTCATGGTAAAGGACGTCCAATGATCTAGAATAGAAAGTGGGAGTTCGAGACGTGACAAATTGATGCAAAATTGAAGAAGATCAATTTAACTCATGGAATAAAATAAATCAGGAGTCCAGTAAATAATTTAGGAACACAGTCCTAGGGATTTATAGGCTACTAGATGAATATAGTTAGGGTTCGACCAATCAAGGTCAAGGTTAGAAGGTCTCAATGAGTCTTTATTTGAGGAAAAGTCGAGTAAGTCAGGTTTGGGTTACAGTCACATAGTTTGGTAGAAAGAGTTTAAGCAAGGTGTAAAATAGAGAGGACAGTTCATTTTAATGAAAGGCAATTAGCAAGAGGATTAGATGGCAAGAAACAAATAAGAGTTTTCTCATAATTGTGATTGAGTACCCTAAAAATAAAAGATATTAATCTAACACTAAGAAATTAAAATCAACAACTACAAAAATTTCAAAATCATCAACTAATACCAGGATTCAAAGTTCTACGGTGAATCCTCCAAAACCGGATTCAAAGTTCTACGGTGAATCCTCCAAAACCAAATTCAATCAAGGGAAAAGGAGTTTAAATCGTAATTTCAAATGAGATTCTCAAGGGTCATCCCAGGAATCTCTCAAAGTATCCTAGCAGTGATTGAGTATCCACTCTCTCTAAGCCTATTCCTCTAATCCTATCGCAGGCTGTAGTGATACTCTAGTTCGAATATCACTACATAAACTCGACCTGCATGGGCCACCACTAAAAACGTGTCACGACCCGCACCCACTGTCAGGGTACGAGAACGTAACAACGCCCAGCCTACGCCGCAGTATCGGCGGTAGAACGCTGTCCTAGGTCAATCATCTAATAATACCAAAGTACCTGTACAGTATATACTCTCCGAATGGAGGTGATATAACAATATGCTGTCTCAATCACATCTAAGGTAGAAGAATGAAGAACAGATAGATAGATAGTAACTCAAGAGAACAGTATCATAGATGAATAAGTCTAAGTGTCTAGTACAACATAATATCCAGAACGTCAACTCATAATACAAGTCTAAGAGTACATAACTCAACATCTCAAAATACAACTCAGATGTGAGACAAAAGACAACTAGAAAGACTGCCTAGACTAAACTGGTCTAGACTACTGGAACATCCTCCTCAGCTGTAGGTGGATCCTGCTGAGGGTCCACAACATAGGTGTCATCTAGTCCTGCTCCGTAATAGGTAGATACCAGGGCCTCCTCCTCATCCTCTGTAATATTTTTAACAGGTCCAATCAGGACAGGAACGAGCACAATACATCTCACACAGTGCATATCATGTTAGGAAATACGATACAGGCAATAGAGTAAGATACATGAACTGCTGAAAGGAAATATACGCTGTAAAAGAGATAGCTGTAATGAAATATCTACTGTATATAGAGAACTGTAAGTGACTAGTGATGTAGAGCATAAGATAGGCATGTGAATGGCTGGACTTATACATGATTACACTACGGAGTTGTACATGATTACACTACTTTGGAATTATTCACATGTCCACTTCTACTCCCCCGTTTCCCCAATCAATACACAAGGATCTATACAAGTTACGTTATTGTACATGATATCACATGGGGCCCATGAAAGGGTGCACATGATAGTATACATGAGAGCTCAGTAAACATGAGAGTACATGATCACATGAGTGTACATGAATAATGAAAGCATGGGTGTACATGATGATAGTGAAACACACATAACATGAAGTACCCGATGCTCCCGAGGGGGATAACATCTCATGTAAAGATCCATATAGTACCAATCCGTGTTACCAACGTGACAGCAACAAGTAAAGTAATCTAGAGCGAGAAGTAAAGCCTGAACAAGTATGAAACGGTCAGAGAATGTACTCGCCTGATAACTGAATGTCTGAAGAGGATATACTGTCTGAGGAGAGGTGTCTGGCTCCTAATCAGAGCAATACAAGTCACAATGTGTAGTGCCCCGTCCCTACATCGTGCCCCGTTGTTCGTCCACGGGGTGCGCGAGAAAGGAACACTGTCGCTATCGACTCGGTCGGGACCGATAGGTCGGGATCGATCGAATCGATCGAACGGGAACGGTTGAATTAAGATCCATTCCCCGTTATGGAATGGCTTCTTCGGAACCAAGTCCCATATTCAGCGGGCTGCGCCTCAAGGATAGACTCTGCGGCTGAGTCGGGAGAGACCTCCCGTTGCTCTGCTTTTCACGCCGCTTGCGTTGGTTTTGGCTTTGTTTTCTGAATGCGTTTTCGTGAATGTTTTCGATGGTTTTCATGGCTTACGTTTCGAACTTCGCATTCGTATCGAATTTCTTGAATAACACAGTGTTCTAATCAGTTGCTTGTGCGATTTCAGGTGATCGCGTAGGCAACGTCTAGCGCGGCCAACCAGTTTCTCGCCTCAAGTAAATACTAAGGTGAGTGGCTGACCCTTCTTCCCTCGACCCTCTTCTCTAATACATTATCAATACTAGACATGTGCTATGCTAGAGGTAATGAAATGACAAGAATGATATTCTAGTGAACGGTCACACGACGTCCCACGAACACGAACTATGCAGATGTTTGTCATACAATATATTCGTGCTTGCAATTATCAAATCATATAGAACCGTGCTAAGGAAAGGATGAATCGATTAAATAACTGTCGCAACGATACTATAAGATGTGCCTTGAAATAACAAATTAACTTAGCACGGTCATGGACAACTTGTCGACAAGGGCGATTGTTTCTTCGGACGGTATCCCGAGGCCACGGGACCGTTCCGGCCTAGGAAGAAACACGGATAGCTATGCCGGATGCATGCCACGGTAGGCAGTGGCTTTCAACGGGGCTCGCTACCCGCGCTGAAGGACCTCTGTCTACCAAGCTATATGTCCAGGATGGCTTGTCATGCCAGTGACCTTCACGAACGCGCTCAATTACGTATCATTATTATCAACATGACAGGGAAGAACATGGTAAGTTTACGTTACGACGGCACGCACTGCCGGGGGTAAGATCTATCGTCATTATACGTTGTGCCTTCAATTACAAGTTTAAATTGAGTAGGATGGCTAGAAACTTCACTAAATATTTGTATGTACGCTCACTTGAATTCTTCAACAAATGAGAGCACGGGATTTAAATTGCCACGCACCAGCACAAAGTGTAAAGTGCTGACCCTCGCTCTCAACAGGTACTCGGGACCAGGATAGCGTGCTAAGGAACTGAAGGCGACGCTCCTTTCTTTGAAGCCTTGCTAGAGCGAAGGCTAGTTCTGCAACATTTTGAAGACTCCGACACAACTGCATCATGAGTCACCGACTCTCGCCGATCCCAGGTCTTAGAGAGTCATTTTGATGTTTGTAAAAAGGGATGTAAATGTATGGAACGTCTATCTCATCGATGTCGGTTGTAAGCCCGCGAGGCCTCTTTTGTAATCGAGTCTGTAATATACTTATTATCAATGAAAATGCAAGTTTCCTTCTCTAAATGAATGTGTTCAATTTCTCTGCGTACTCTTATATATGCTGTTGTTTCGGATAACCTTATGAACCGCCTTGTGCAAGCGCAACTTAGGCTTGCACGGCATCACGCCCGGGGGACGACTATCGATTCTATCGAATCGGGGCGTGACATAATGGTATCAGAGCACGGCTTTACGTCCTTGGCCTCCAATGTCGAGTTTTTAGTCTCAAAATCGTTGGTCTCGTGTCGATGAGATATGTCGTTCCATACGAGTGCGCCCGCAATAAGTTTGGTGACTAATATATTTTGCCTTCAAAATCCCAGAAGGCACGTCGGTGAACGTGGCGGCGAACGAAAAAAGTGCTTCGAGCGGCTCGAGTAGCTCGAGGCCCGGACCCTCAAACGATGCCATGGAGCGGATGTTGCGCATGCTGGAATCGCAACAACGACAAGCTGAGGAGAGTCAACGCCAGAATGAACAACATCGACGGCAGGCGGAGGCACGTCAAACTCAGTTCGAAGCCCGATTCGAAGCACAATTCAAGTTGCAGCAGAAGCAGCTTGATACGCTCCAGCAGATTGTTCAGACGGTGGTGGCCAACAACAACAACAACTCAGCGACAACTCCTGCCGTCACCGAGCCTGCGGTCAGACAAAGCGATGTCGATCCGGAGGCACCCGAGCTTACACCTGCAGCACCGAGAAGTTCCAACTTCGACGTGTCAAAATTCACAAAGAGTTGCCGTACTTCATTCAACGGCACGGAAGATCCGTCCTTGGCGATTGACTGGTTAGAGGAACTAGAAGACAAGTTCGAGCTGCTGGGCGTTGAAGAGTCCAAGAAAGTCGCATGCGCTCAACTTCTACTCCGGTCGAACGCGCACGACTGGTGGGCCGTGCAAAAGCGAGCGATCAGACGCGACGACGAGACAACGGCAATTTCTTGGGCCACCTTCCGCGAGGCGTTCGAGATCGAGTACCTCCCCATAGCCATTCGACAAGAGAAGGAAAATGAATTCTTGCAGCTAAAGCAAGGAAACATGACGGTACGGCAGTATGCGGCGGAGTTTAACAAGTTGGCCAAGTTTGCTGGAGAATTCCTGCCCTCCCTGGCAAGTCGTGCTCGACGGTTCGAAGTGGGACTACGACAATCCATCTACGCCCATGTGTCCGTTCCACAATACAAAATGATGGGAGAGTCTCTCAACCACGCCCTTCGTCTTGAACGCCAATATCCTCCAGGTGCTACCGGCGCTGTGCATACCTACAATCACAAACGCCCAAGCCACACGGGAGGAAACAACGTGACCAAGCGTCCGAACAATGGGCCCCAGGGCGGACACCAGGCGCGGAACCAGGGACCTCACTGCACAAAATGCAACCGGAACGGACATCTCGCCGTCGACTGTGAAGTTCAAAATGGCGGATGTTTCATTTGCGGAAAAAGGGGTCACTTTCATGGAGATTGCCCGAAGCGTAGAAGAAACAACTTAGACGCGCCTCAGCATCCACAGCACCGTCCAGGGAATCAAGTTCCGGCACCTCGAGCACCTCAACCCGCACTGCAAAATGGCCAAGACCGTCGCCCCAATGCCCAGGGCCGCGTCTACGCCATGACCCGAGATGAAGTGCTTGCATCAGATACGGTCGTGACAGGTATACTTAGTTTCAATAATGTGCCTGCCCGTGTATTATTTGATTCAGGTGCTTCACATAGTTTTATATCGGCGGACTTTGTCGCCGAGCACAAATTTTCGATGATATCGTTAGACCTCGACCTTAGCGTAAGCACACCTTCGGGCACACCAATACTCACTAATTTAGCTTGCGCCGACGGGATTATCTGTATCGGGGGTCAAAAGATCGGTCTTGACGTGATAGTCCTAGATATGAAGGACTTCGATATCATTCTGGGGATGGATTGGCTCGGGCCGTGCAACGCAACCATAGACTGCGCCAGAAAGACGGTCACCTTCCGCATTCCAGGGGTGCCTGAATTCTGCTTTTCGTGTGGTGAGGCGTCGTCGACCTGTATGCTGATTTTGGCAATTTCTGCTCGGAGGATGCTGCATTCTGGGTGTGAAGGCTATTTGGTGTCCGTCCGAGACATGCGACAGGATGGTGCAAACGCGGGTCAGACCGACGTTGTGGCAGAATTCCCCGATGTGTTTCCGGACGAGCTACCCGGCATGCCCCCCGATCGAGAAATCGAGTTCAGCATCGATACATTTCCCGATACTCGACCAATTTCTAAGGCCCCGTACAGAATGGCTCCCGCCGAGCTGAAGGAACTCAAGGTCCAGCTACAAGAGTTACTCGATAAAGGGTTTATTCGGCCTAGTGTTTCACCGTGGGGAGCGCCCGTGTTATTCGTGAAGAAGAAAGATGGGTCCATGCGTCTGTGCGTCGATTACCGAGAGCTGAACAAGGCCACCATCCGGAACAAGTACCCATTGCCCCGCATAGACGACTTATTCGATCAACTGCAAGGCGCCTCGGTATTTTCAAAGATTGATCTCCGCTCAGGCTATCATCAACTCAAGATCAAGTCAGACGACGTGCAAAAGTCCGCCTTTCGCACTCGGTATGGCCACTACGAGTTCCTGGTGATGCCATTCGGCCTGACAAACGCTCCTGCCGCCTTCATGGATCTGATGAATCGGGTATTTCGACCCTTCCTTGATAAATTTGTGGTAGTCTTTATTGATGATATTCTCGTCTACTCGAAAGACAGGGCGCAGCATACAGAACATCTACGGGCCGTGCTCCAGACACTTCGAGAACACGAGTTGTACGCGAAGCAGAGTAAGTGCGAATTTTGGCTAAGCAGCGTATCCTTTCTTGGTCACATCATCTCGTCCGAAGGCATTGCAGTCGACCCGAAGAAAGTGGAAGCTGTTGCTGATTGGAAGCGGCCTGCGTCTGCTAGTGAGATTCGAAGCTTTCTTGGTTTGGCGGGATACTATCGACGCTTCGTGAAAGACTTCGCGAAGATTGCATCGCCACTGACTCGCCTCACTCAAAAGGGAGTCGTGTATGAGTGGTCGGATGACTGTGAAGCTTCATTCCAGGAGCTGAAGCAGCGACTAATTTCGGCACCTATACTCGCACTTCCGGATGGGCCAGAGGGTTTTCAGATATTCAGCGATGCTTCAGGCCAGGGCTTGGGATGTGTGCTCATGCAGCGAAACAAGGTGATATCCTTCGCCTCCAGACAGTTGAAGCCGCACGAGAAGAACTATCCTACGCACGACTTGGAGTTAGCGGCGATTGTGTTCGCGTTAAAATTGTGGCGTCACTATCTATATGGTGTGGCGTGCGCGATCTATACCGACCACAAGAGCCTCAAGTATCTCTTCACTCAAAAGGAATTGAACTTGCGACAGAGGCGCTGGCTCGAACTGATCAAAGACTATGACTTGACGATCGACTACACTCCGGGCAAGGGAAATGTTGTGGCGGACGCTCTGAGTCGGAAATATCTTGCCTCGCTTTCCATCAACCGCAGACTACTACAAGATCTAGAAGAAATGGGCATCGATCTCCGGGTTCGATTCAGGGATATACGGCTGGCGCAGCTGCAGTTAGAGCCGAGTTTGCTGGAAAAGATCATAGCCGCTCAGAAGGATGATCCGTACCTGAAGAAAGTGCGCGAGCGAATTTCGACAGGTAGTGCGACCGACTTTGCGGAAGATAAGACCGGCGTGCTGAGAATGAATGGCCGACTATGTGTTCCGGATGATTCAGAACTACGAAAGGAGATAATGTCGGAGGCGCATCATGCGAAATATACCTTGCATCCAGGCAGTACCAAGATGTATAAAGACCTCCGCACGACCTTCTGGTGGCACGGGATGAAGAGAGATGTGGCGCTCTTCGTGTCGCAATGCATGGCCTGTCAGCAGGTGAAAGCTGAGCATCAGCGACCGGGCGGGGAGATGCAGAACCTTGCCATTCCAGAGTGGAAATGGGATCATGTCACGATGGACTTTATTGTTGGCCTGCCGAAGACACCACGGGGAAGCGACGCCATCTGGGTCATCGTCGATCGACTAACCAAGTCAGCGCACTTTATTGCCATCAAAGTTACTTGGAGCGTTGATCGCCTGGCGCAGATTTATCTTGACGAGATAGTACGGCTGCACGGAGTTCTAGTATCCATCGTCTCTGATCGGGATTC
The DNA here is from genome assembly GCA_029216955.1 of Iris pallida. Taxonomy (NCBI): domain Eukaryota; kingdom Viridiplantae; phylum Streptophyta; class Magnoliopsida; order Asparagales; family Iridaceae; genus Iris; species Iris pallida. The sequence continues at coordinate 1,451,268 of JANAVB010008000.1, forward strand.
ACGGTTCATGTCGCGATTCTGGAGTAGCCTTCAGTCGGCGCTGGGTACCAAGTTGCAGTTCAGCTCAGCTTACCATCCTCAGACCGACGGCCAAACGGAGCGCGTTAATCAGATTCTCGAAGACATGCTACGGCTCTGCGCAATTGACTTCAAATCAAGCTGGGACGTCCACCTACCGTTGGCGGAATTTGCATACAACAATAGCTATCAGTCCAGCATCCAAATGGCGCCGTATGAAGCTTTGTACGGCCGGAAGTGCAGATCGCCCATTTGCTGGGATGAAGTCGGGGAGCGGCAGATACTCGGCCCGGAGCTGGTGGAACAGACTGTGGAAAAGGTCAAGCTAATTCGGAAAAGACTGAAGATTGCACAGAGTCGGCAAAAGAGCTACGCCGATACCCATCGAAGACCGCTTGAGTTCCTGGTGGGCGATCATGTGTTCCTGAAGGTGTCGCCTATGCGAGGAGTGACTCGGTTCGGCGCGAAAGGAAAGCTGAGTCCGAGATTCGTTGGGCCGTTTGAAATACTCGAGCGGGTCGCCCCAGTGGCCTATAAAATTGCCCTACCGCCGGCGCTTGAAGGTGTGCACAATGTCTTCCACGTCTCCCAACTGCGGAAGTACGTGCACGACCCTAGCCACGTGGTAGATTTTGGCCAGCTGGAGCTAAAGTCTGACTTATCCTACATTGAAGAGCCCGTTCAAATCTTAGAACGCAAGGATAAGCTGTTGCGGAATAGGGCGATCCCACTCGTCCGCGTGCGCTGGAGGAACCATGCGGCAGAAGAGTCGACAGGGGAACTCGAGTCTGAGATGAAGGAGAAGTTTCCTTCATTGTTTTCGTAGAGGTAGGTTCTATTCTTAAGTTTCGAGGACGAAACTTTTTCTTAGTTGGTTATGGTGTAGTGCCCCGTCCCTACATCGTGCCCCGTTGTTCGTCCACGGGGTGCGCGAGAAAGGAACACTGTCGCTATCGACTCGGTCGGGACCGATAGGTCGGGATCGATCGAATCGATCGAACGGGAACGGTTGAATTAAGATCCATTCCCCGTTATGGAATGGCTTCTTCGGAACCAAGTCCCATATTCAGCGGGCTGCGCCTCAAGGATAGACTCTGCGGCTGAGTCGGGAGAGACCTCCCGTTGCTCTGCTTTTCACGCCGCTTGCGTTGGTTTTGGCTTTGTTTTCTGAATGCGTTTTCGTGAATGTTTTCGATGGTTTTCATGGCTTACGTTTCGAACTTCGCATTCGTATCGAATTTCTTGAATAACACAGTGTTCTAATCAGTTGCTTGTGCGATTTCAGGTGATCGCGTAGGCAACGTCTAGCGCGGCCAACCAGTTTCTCGCCTCAAGTAAATACTAAGGTGAGTGGCTGACCCTTCTTCCCTCGACCCTCTTCTCTAATACATTATCAATACTAGACATGTGCTATGCTAGAGGTAATGCAATGACAGGAATGATATTCTAGTGAACGGTCACACGACGTCCCACGAACACGAACTATGCAGATGTTTGTCATACAATATATTCGTGCTTGCAATTATCAAATCATATAGAACCGTGCTAAGGAAAGGATGAATCGATTAAATAACTGTCGCAACGATACTATAAGATGTGCCTTGAAATAACAAATTAACTTAGCACGGTCATGGACAACTTGTCGACAAGGGCGATTGTTTCTTCGGACGGTATCCCGAGGCCACGGGACCATTCCGGCCTAGGAAGAAACACGGATAGCTATGCCGGATGCATGCCACGGTAGGCAGTGGCTTTCAACGGGGCTCGCTACCCGCGCTGAAGGACCTCTGTCTACCAAGCTATATGTCCAGGATGGCTTGTCATGCCAGTGACATTCACGAACGCGCTCAATTACGTATCATTATTATCAACATGACAGGGAAGAACATGGTAAGTTTACGTTACGACGGCACGCACTGCCGGGGGTAAGATCTATCGTCATTATACGTTGTGCCTTCAATTACAAGTTTAAATTGAGTAGGATGGCTAGAAACTTCACTAAATATTTGTATGTACGCTCACTTGAATTCTTCAACAAATGAGAGCACGGGATTTAAATTGCCACGCACCAGCACAAAGTGTAAAGTGCTGACCCTCGCTCTCAACAGGTACTCGGGACCAGGATAGCGTGCTAAGGAACTGAAGGCGACGCTCCTTTCTTTGAAGCCTTGCTAGAGCGAAGGCTAGTTCTGCAACATTTTGAAGACTCCGACCCAACTGCATCATGAGTCACCGACTCTCGCCGATCCCAGGTCTTAGAGAGTCATTTTGATGTTTGTAAAAAAGGATGTAAATGTATGGAACGTCTATCTCATCGATGTCGGTTGTAAGCCCGCGAGGTCTCTTTTGTAATCGAGTCTGTAATATACTTATTATCAATGAAAATGCAAGTTTCCTTCTCTAAATGAATGTGTTCAATTTCTCTGCGTACTCTTATATATGCTGTTGTTTCGGATAACCTTATGAACCGCCTTGTGCAAGCGCAACTTAGGCTTGCACGGCATCACGCCCGGGGGACGACTATCGATTCTATCGAATCGGGGCGTGACACAATGTATCCACAATGGTAAAAATAAAGTATACAATGCATACTACATGATTCTAGGTCAATCTGGTCAAAAGTCAACTCTTGGTAAACTCTAATAGTCAAACTAGGTCACAGGAAGTCATACTAGGTTACAGGAAATCAAACTAAGTCAATTAAAGTCAAACAAGGTCAAATAGGGTCAAACTAGTTAAGTTATCTAGGGTTTAGTCAATCAATGGTCAGACTAGTCAAATACTAGTCAATATGGTCAAGCTAGGTCAATCTAGACTATCTAAGGTACTACACCACAAGGTTAAGATATAACCAATACCTATACAAGTATACCACATATAAATACATATATATAAAATACCAACCTTAATCCTATATTCAAGCTAATCCCATATTCCAATCTCAAGTCATGACTCAACTCTAAGTATCTAACTTAACCCCATACATATCTTATCTACATAGGTCTTTCACAAAACCCAAGTCACAATAATATACTTATATATAGGTCAAACCTAAACCAACTAGTTAATAGCCTAGGGTTTAGTCAAATCTTAGTCAATAAGTCCTTCTATGTTCATCCAAGCCATTTCTAGGTCAATTTGGTCATGGTTGACCCATAGTTGACTTTGGTCAACAATGGTCAATTATCTAGTCAAGGCTAGGTCAACACTAGTCAACTAGTTAGGGTTTTAGTCAACTAGTTAAACTAGTCATTGTAGGTCAATCCTAGTCATTTCTAGGTTAACTAGGTCACTCTTGACCTAAGGTTGACTTTGGTCAACCTTTAGTCAACAAGGGTTTCTAGTAGGGTTTTGGCCTTTAGGGTTAACCCCAACCATAGGCCAATAACCCTGGCCATAGGCCATAGTCTAGGTTTTAATATAAACCTATAACTAAAGGTTATACATATATATATATATATATATATATATATATATATATATATATATATATATATATATATATATATATATATATATATATCACTATATCTATATATATATAATTAGATACTAGCCACCCATATACCCATATATGATTATCATATACATACAACCCCTATGTATATAATACACTAAATATACATTAAGAGACCTAAATAAATATACACATATATCATGTATATATATATATACAATACATATATATATATATATATATATATATATATATATATATATATATATATATATATATATATATATATATATATATATATATATATATATATATATAACTATACATATATTACAAATATATGTAGAGACATAGAGAGAGAGAGACAAAGGGAGAGAGAGAGAATGAGAGAGAGTGGGACAGTGAGGGAGAGAGAGAGGAACAGTAGACAAGGGGGGTATCTCAGGTTTCCTGAGACAGGAAACACCCCACACACACCACACATAACATATATACATAGATATGTATATATATACATAACTATACACACACACATCCAAATCCCCTCAAATTCGACCCACACCCTCAAATATATGTATACTACACATATACTCACTAAAATACACTAGTCTAATACATAAATCATTAATAAAATCGAATCAAAATTCGATTTTCAAAACTGAGATTTAATCTCAAAACTGTGACAGTGCACAGTTTACTGGAAATGGGGATAATTCGATTTACACGAACCCAATCGAGCTAAGACTCGATACTAACGGTTGGTAACTAACCCCCCATAGATACTCTAGTGTCCTAGGACACTGACACGACACCACGACACGTTTTCACGTGTCCAAACACGTGAAAACACGACTTGGGTAAACACTGATACGCGTATACACGCACAGCGTCGTGCACGCGTGCACTTCGCTCTAGGACACGGCACACGTGTCTAGAAGTCTCGTGCACGTGTGGGTAGGTTCGCCTAGGGTTGGTCTAGGGTTTAGGTAGCCTGTATCGTGTCCACGTGTCCTCTGGACACGATACGAAGGCCGTATCAGTCGTGAAAACACGACTGATACGCACTGTTCTGCGCCGCGTCGTGCAGAGATGCACGTGTCTCGTGCACACGACACGAGCCACGTGGAATATCGTGCTCGTGTCCACGTGTAGCCCACATGATGGGCTACACTCTCGTGCAAACACGAGGTGTCATTGTGTCGTGTCCGCGCGACACGAGACGCGCGAAGTTGACACTGTGCGTGCGTGTATTGTCAGTGCACGACCAGTGCACGTGTCCGTGTGTCCTCCACACGACACAAAGTGTCGTGAAACCTTGGGGGAGTGTGCGCAGACACTGCCCCCGTGTCCACACCAATTTTCACGTGTCCACGTCGTGTCTACAGTGAGTATGAAGTGTCAGTGAGCAGGGGATGAACAGTGTGTCTGTGCACTGTCAATACTCGAGTTCGTGTCCGATTTGGACACGAAAAGGGACACGATGCGTGCTCAGTCAAGTGGGGTTAGGGTTAGCAAGTCCAGGGCTAGGTGTTTGTGTAAAAAGTTTTGCAAAACACAATATTTGAATCCATTGAGACATTTAATCAAACACAATTTCCTAGTCTAGGATACGTGTCCGATACGGACACCAAAACACACCAAAATCCCACCAAACTTTACCCACAGTATGGTTAACCTTATATGAATGCATTTATGAAATAAAACAGGAATTAGACTAGGTTTGGACATATTTACCTATTGGTGAAATTCCAAGGAAAATCAATGAAAAGAGGGTGTTGTGATCTCGAACTCGACGATGCCCAAGCTCCCAAATTCTAGATTTCTTGCTTCCTTTAGCTCTCTAGATGTTGTAGGGTTCCAATGCAAAAGACTAGAGTCAATTTGGATCACAAATGATCAAGTTATGGGTGTTTGAAGAAAATAGGATTTTCTATGAATTAAATTCATGTAAATTATTCATGAATTAATACAATGGGTTTTATAGAATTGTGGGCTGCCAAGGGGGGGTTTCTTGGCTGCCATGGGGTAGGGGGGGTTGTCCTTGGGTTGCTTACAAGCTAAGGGAAGGACTTTGGTGTAAAGGGTTTAGATATTTTGAGGTTTTTAAGGAAAATATCCTTAAAGTAAATATCATGATATTTATCCTACTTTAACCAATGCAAAATATCTATTCTCAAGCCTCTAGGTTAGTGGCTAACCTCTAGATTAGGGCTAAACTAGGTTAGGGGCTCTCATGACACTTAACAATAATTAAATAATATTAAAATCACATAATTACAATTAATTCCAAATAAATCCTAGAAAATTACCAAAATACCCTTTAGGCTAAAAATCACTAATTTGAGGTTCTAAGCCTATGGCTAAGCTCACATGGTCATAGCAACTTCTAGGTTAGAGAAAACTAGGGTTTACACTAAGGTTTACTAACAAAGTCACAAAGTCATGAGTCATGACTTAGCATGACTTTAGAAATGGTTTAGCTTAACTAAAATCACCAGAAAATCATACCATGACTAAAATACCACTAATAAATAATAAAAATAATAAATTTTTCAAAAATCCCCAATTTTCAGAAACAGGGTGTTACATGCTTCTAAAAAGAAGGTACAAATCGAATTGCTAGCAGCAGCAGCGATGAAAGCTCACAAGGAGTTTCTAGTTAGATCAGAGAAGAAGAGAAGAAAAGAAGAAAGAGAAAGGCAGCTTTGCTGGGGTGATCAGATCACCGTTGCTCAAAGCAAGATTCGCCTATATACGATCCTGGTCTGGAACGCTCGTCAGTCAATTTTTGAGACTTGAACGGGCTTCCTGAACTTTACAGACTCCCTTAACTCTCTTCTTTGGTGCATCTTACAAAGGAGGTCAGGGGGCTCTATTTATAGAGTGAAGTGAGACTTCACCATCAGATGTGGGACTAAAATACCAATACTCTAAAATAGAGTTTGATGTTTTACATCATCTCATCATCCCACAATCAACATAGTCGAGTGCTAGCCCACGCCTACCCCCCGAACACACGACCATGCATGCACGAGGCATCCTGGAGTCCGAGTCCGATCAACGAAAATCAACTTACATTATTGTTAGAATTAATCTTTTTTCCTTCTAGAAAAATACTCCTACATGGCACACATTTGTGCCCCATTACAGCTCATGTGCACACCTCAACACAAGCAATGCATTATATTGAGACACTTATCATTTGGTGTAGCCGATGTAGGACTATATATCTTTCCTAGTCTAAAAGCAAAAACACCAACAAAACCTAATAATACTCAAAACAAAGTTTCTACAAAAAAGAAATAAGAAAAAAGAAACTCTATCATGCTATTTTGATTATCATTTGGTAGCCTTAGTGGTGAACACTTACCTATACATTGAAGTAGGGCATTCATCTTTACGAGACATTAAGCCAAAGATCTAAGAAGGAATAACAGTTCCTTTCCCGATCTGTTCTTTGACCTTACGGAAGTAATATTAGATGCAATGAAATACCTATACATATTGATCAAAATTATGTAAGGAGCAGAATGACAATCTATATATTATCTTAGACAAGGCTTTTCTAGACCATGGTCCATTTATGGATTAATGTCTATCCAAACCCTAGCATTTTGATATTTACATGTTTTGTACTCCTCAAATAATTAGTCGAAGTGATGAGATATTGGAAATAAGGTAAAAATTTTTTTACGTAAATTTGTACCAGAAATCTGATAGCCCTAGTGCACAAATCAAATCAGTCAATTGGTACTTGTATCGATCAGTGGTTTAGTGCCGTGATAAAGTTTCAAGTCTATTCAGGATTCACTATAAGGTGTTATGGTTTAGGATTTTGTTACTAGAGCTGTTTTTAGTTTTGTATGTTAGTACTGAAATAAGTACTGAGAGTGATTTCTCCTCTATCCTTTCTCTCTCTTTTACCTCTTCTCACATAAAAGCCTAAAAAATTTCTATGCATCCCATTTTACAAGCTACCAGCTGGCTTGACAATCTTTCAGTACTGTCAAGCGAAGATGGGTCCCTTCAATCAGTAACATCGTTACATATTCAAAGTTTCAAACACACATATCTAACCAGTTTCTAGTTTGCATTGCCATGTTGATCATTTGATTTCAAGTGAATTTTGGTTAGTAATATGAGGTTCAGAATCCCTCTATTTTAAATGCTTTTTGGTGTTCTTTATTAAGTGTTCTTCAGACAGGTACAAGTGCATGCATTAGATTTATTGAAGATCTTTGATGGTGTTGAAACTTGAAACATCTTCAGTTTATCAGGATTATGAGATTGGTGTTTGAGTGACTTAAAATCAAGCGTTTTTGTTAAAGGACAATTAACTGATAGCTTTTTGTTTTGGAATTTGTCATCTACATTCAATAGGACAATTAATTGATAACTTATGGGTGCTAATCTTTTGGGATTTAAACTTATGTTCCATATATGTTTGTTTCTGACTGACTTATGTGGTTCTGGCTCTTGGTTAAATTAGCATGTTTTATTTTTGTGATATATGATTGTTCCGTAGTCACTTATAGATAAGGGTTATCTTAAGGGGTATCAAGCTGTGTCTTCAATTTATTTCCAGTAACCATCAGTACTTCAACCAAAATTAGGACACAATGAAATGTACTTCAAATTTTTTTATCCTTATTGTGCTTTATTCAAGTTACGAATGCTTGTTTTTCAGAACTATATATATGCACAAATCCAGGTATTGGAATTTTGAATGAAAGGTTCTTAACAGGCATTCTCTTGAATGAGATAACCTATGACCTTCTTTAATCTCTCTCTATACAAGTCATTATCTTGAATGAGAAAACCTATGACCTTCTTTGATCTCTCTCTGTACATGCAAAAAAACCATCGGCAAACTCATAAACAATATGCTACCAACAATGCTCTAATGGAGGAAAAAAAAAAAAAAACTAAGCTCAAAGAAATATTCATGTTGAACTCGATAGATTCACAGGTTAGTTTTTGAATGATGATTTTGAATATTCATGTTTCTAAGATATAAATTTGCATTGGAGTGCTTGTATGAGATATTAGTTCATCGCAACTGCAGATTTATATACATACGTTTGGTGATGTCAGACATCCCAGGGAAAGAAAAAGGAAACAACATAAATGCTCTGACATATGCAAAAGTATCAGAGAAAGTGTTATAAGTTCTACTTACTACCTATTTCTTTGTAGTTCCCGTTTGTGTTTATGTGTGTTGCACATTTTTTTTTAGGTGTCCTTTCTCCAGCCGGACGAGCAATGTCTAGGAGGGGATTAGAATCGTGTCCATCCCCACGGGACCCCCAGTGTACCCAACATGCTACACCCCCACGGACAAAAAAAGAAAGATGCAATGACTAGCGCTACTGGCCGCTCTAAACTTGTAGATTCAATGGACACCAATGTGATGGGAACTCAACAGGTAAGCCTTACCTTGACATGTCAATATACTTTTGCAATTAATATAACCGAATTAATAGCAGGATTACCATATGAACCACTAAGCACATTTGCTTTACTTGTCCAGATAGATCAACTAACTTGTAAGAAGTTGTGAAAATCATTGTGCTTACTATCCCCAAGAAATATGATATTCTTTAGTTGGCATGTTAGTCATTGTTTGTCATTGATACGTGGGAACACACAAGTTTGTTCTCTTCCATTTGATTTATATTCCAAAGGATGATATCTTTTGAATTCTCTTACCTTGGATTTATGTTCCAAAGAGGGGATATATATATAAAAAAAAAAAAAAAAAAAAAAAAAAATATATATATATATATATATATATATATATATATATATATATATATATATAGAGGAAGCGGATCAAAAGCCTCCCTTAGAAAACCCCCTAAAAAAATCCTCACTCTCATCCGTAATTTAATGTTAATATTAATGTTAATATTAACATTAAATACTAAAATTAACATTAAACTTAACATTAACATTAATATTAACATTAACATTAATATAAAAATAAAAATAAAAATAAAAATTAATATTAACATTAACATTAATATTAACATTAACATTAATATTAACATTAAATTACGTATGAGAGTGAGGAGAATTTTTAGGAGGTTTTCTAAGGGGACTTTTGATCCGCTCCCATATATATATATATATATATATATATATTGAAGCAATGGAAAAAAATAGGCTTAATTGCAACTTGATACCCTCAACTATTCCAGTTTTTCAACTTAATACCATAAACTTTTTTTTGTAACAACTTGATACCCTGAAAAAAATGGAAAAAAATATCCTTAATCTAACCTTAAAATTACACACCTTTTGGGGGAGCTGGAGTGGGTGTTGAGTATTCCACACTCGGAAGAGAAATCAAGCTCCCTCCAACCAAATATACAACAGCAGAGTGCATCAAATTCACATTTATGCAGATCCAGATCTTCAAGCACAGGGCAAGAGGAAATGAGATTTTCCATGAAGCCATCTTCATTGATACATTGAATATGCAATCTTCTCAAACAACCCATGATCTTGGGCGGACCAAGTTCAACAATAAAATGAAAATTAATCATGCTCAACTCTTCTAAAGATATTTGGCAAGCAAGGATGTCAAGAGGAATATGATGACAACACTGAACAAAATTAATTTGAAGCAGCTTGGGGTTGTACTTTATTGCATGACGAATCCATCTGTTCTCATGACCCTCATCAAAGTAATCATATAAGTGCAAGCTGAAGCCGGAGTGGGGGAGCGGGGACAGCGGTGGGACAGCGAGGGAGGGGGGTTCGAGAGGACGGGGTGGGTTGGGTGTGTGAGCGGTGAGCCGGCACGGGGGAGGGGGAGAGGGGTTGGATTTAGTTGAAAAATGCAGGAGAGGGGTAATCTTGTCAATTTTAAATTTTTGGGTATCAAATTAAAAATATTAAATAGTTAATGGTATCAGCTTGTCGAATAAAAAAGTTTAGGATATCAAGTTGAAAAATAGAAATAATTGAGGGTATCAAATTGCAATTAAGCCAAATATATATATATATATATATATATATATATATATATATATATATATATATATATATATATATATATATATATATATATATATTGAAGCAATGGGTAATTGTGGCGAACTCGCCTCCACTGGGGCTCGAACTCCCGACCACTTGTGCCGCATGCAGAGATGCATGCGGCCCAAGTTCTGCATGCGGCCCAAGTGGTCGGGAGTTCGAGCCCCAGTGGAAGGGATTCTAGAAACAATTTACCTAGTTCCAAATATATATATATATATATATATATATATATATATATATATATATATATATATATATATATATTTTCTTTTTATTGATTGGCTACTCCACTACTTATAGGGAGTCTAGCTCCTCTTCATATTACATTTTCCAATGTGGGACTAAATCCCTTATTAGTTCTCAACACTCCCCCTCAAGATGGGCGATAGATATTAATCATTTCCATCTTGTTACATAGCTTAGACAGACTTAACGAACTAAGACCCTTAGTCAGACAGTCTGCCAATTGTTCTTTTGAGCGAACATGATCAATCTTCAGTATCCCTTGTTCCAGCTTCTCTTTGATGAAGAATCGATCGATCTCGATGTGCTTCGTTCTGTCGTGCTGCACTGGATTGTTAGATATACTTATTGCAGCTTGACTATCGCTCAGAAGACGTAACGGTGCTCCCTTGTTCAGCTTCAACTCTGTCAGCAACGCTTTCACCCACAGCAACTCCGACACTTCTAAAGCCATTGCTCTGTATTCTGCTTCAGCTGTAGACCGTGCTACCACAGATTGTTTCTTGCTTCTCCATGAGACCAAGTTTTCTCCTACAAAGACACAATATCCCGTGGTAGACCTTCTATCGTCTATGCAGCTTGCTCAGTCTGCATCGCAGTATCCCTCAACTTCTATACATCCATTCTTCTTGAACCATATCCCTTTCTCCGGCGTCCCTTTCAGATATCTCAAGATCTGAAACACTGTATCCATATGACCCGTTCTTGGATCATGCATGTAGCGACTTACCACATTCACCGCAAATGAGATATCAGGGCGAGTGACGTGCCCCAGATAAATCAATCTCCCTACAAGTCGTTGATATCTTTCACGATCAACTGGCTCTCCTGCTTCTGCTCCCAACTTGCACTTCTGGTCAATTGGGGTAACTGCTGCTTTGTATCCCAGCATTCCTGTCTCCTTCAGCAGATCTAGTGTGTATTTTCTCTATGAGAGAACAATTCCTTGTTCGCCTTCACACACCTCGATACCTAAAAAGTACCTCATCGCTCCTAGATCCTTCACTTCAAACTCCTTTGCGAGTTTTGACTTTAGCTTAGCGATCTCGGCTTCATCATTACCTGTGATTACTATATCATCCACGTATACAGCAAGTATAGTGATGTGGCCTCGTGCATGCTGAAGAAAGATCGTATGATCTGCATTTGCTTGATAGCATCCCATACCTGTAACAGCCTTTCTGAATCTATCAAACCAGGCTCGAGGAGATTGCTTGAGCCCATATAGCAACTTTTTTAGTTTGTACACTTTTCCATGCGACGTCCCTCCGTCTGATTCTGTAGCATAGTACCCTGGCGGGAGTTCCATGTATACTTTTTCTTATAGGTCCCCATGGAGAAAAGCATTATTCACATCTAATTGGTATAGCTTTCATCCATAGTTTGCTGCAATAGAGACCAGAATTCTTACGGTGCTCATTTTCGCAACTGGAGCAAACGTCTCATCATAGTCAATGCCATATAATTGTGTGTATCCCTTTGCAACCAACCTCGCCTTGTATCGTTCTACCTTTCCTTCTGACGTCTCCTTTACTGTGTACACCCATTTGCATCCCACAGTTTTCTTCCCTTTGGGTAATGAAACCAGCTCCCACGTCTTATTTTTTTCCAGTGCCCCAAGTTCTTCCATCATTGCAGCTTTCCACCTTGGATCTTTCTTTGCTTCCTGCCAACTTTTGGGCAACGAAGTAGAGTCTAATGATGCAATGAAGGCTCGATAATTCGAAGAAATGTTAGAATAAGACAGGTAGTTGGCAATATCATGTTCATAATCATCAAAACGACTAGGAGCCTTACCCGTATTGATGCGAGAAGATATCCTTAAGGGAGCAATAGGTGGTGGAGAGATCATACCATCAGAGTCAGAGAGATCCGCATCAGAATCAGATTGATTCTGTGCGGGGGCAACATCTTCAAGAGTTGGAGCAGGAGTAGACGAAGGACTTGGTACAGTAGGCACAGGGCACGGTACAGGCACAGAACAGGCACAGTACTGGACTTCTGCTGTCGTCTTCTGTAGACTTGGAGCTCCTTTTCTATTGTCTGCTGCTCCCCATGTTCCTTTTCTATTGTCTGCTGCTTCCCCTGTTTAACATATGTATCTTCTTCACCTTCTGTATCGGAGTCACTGCTTTCTCCGCCTTTCGTCCAGTTTTCTACGACCGGACATGGGACCGATCCGACTACCACAGATGGGCTTAATTTCTCCCCCTCACATCTAACACCCTCTATGTTAGGTGTGTCACCAAACGCCGAACCGTCATCCGAACCATAATATGGTTCCAGTTCTCTGAATGTAACGTCCATGCTTACAAACATCTTCCGCTCAACTGGGATCCAACATGCGTATCCCTTCTGAGTTGCCGTGTACCCGACAAAGACACATTTAACCGCTCTAGGATCCAGTTTGCCAACTCCTGGCCTATTATCTTGGACAAAACATACACACCCAAAAAACTTTCGGTGGAACAGTGTACGTGGTTGCACTAGTAAGCATCTCCAACGGTGTCTTCCAGTCCAATACCTGAGATGACATTCTGTTGATGAGATAAGATGTCGTTAACACCGCCTGCCCCCATAAGTATTTTGAAACATTCATAGCCAGCATCATCGTCCGTGCGACCTCCAGCAGGTGTCTGTTCTTCCGTTCGGCCACACCATTTTGTGCCGGTGTATAGGCACATGAAGTTTGGTGTAGTATGCCATGAGTGGATAAATACTCAGCAACCGTCCTATTTGTATACTCCGTCCCATTGTCAGACCATAAGCACTTAATTTTAGTACCATATTGAGTTTCTACCCGGCGATGAAAGTCTCGAAACGCCTCAAAGACGTCACTTTTATTCTTCATAAGGTACACCCATGTCACGCGAGTATAACAATCAATAAAAGTGACGAACCATCGAAAACCGTTAATACCGGTTGTACAGGACAAGGGCCCCATACGTCTGAATGTATCATATAAAAAGCAGCCGAACTTCTACTACCTGAACTCACATACGTGCTTCTGGTATGTTTACCCAACTCACAAGCATGACAAAATAACTTCTCTGTATTAGCCCTTTAATATAAGGACGGATACATTCGACTAATAATTTTAAAAGAAGAATGACCGACACGCTGGTGGTGGAGTAGCAATTCATCTTCTACATTGTGTCGTAAATTTTTCGGTGGTGTGTCTACCACCAGAGATGCCAAAGCTGTGTCCAGTCTAGTCCTGTCCAAGTACCACAGCCCCTTATGCCATGTTCCAGTCCCTAGTCGTCGTCCTGTCCCCTTCTCCTAAAAAGTCACCGTAGGAATGTCAAAGAAAACAGTACAGTTAAGATCAAGGATAATGGCACTAATAGAAAGAAGATTGACAGGAAAAGATGGAGTATGTAAGATATTGGTGAGAGTGAGAGAAGGGGTGCATGCGACAGTGCCTTTACCCATGACAGGGCTGGAGTTACCATCCACAGTCTGAATGCTCTCCGGCATCGGTAGGTGAGTATAGTCCTGGAACTCACTGCGGGATTCCGTGACATGGCGAGATGCCCCAGAGTCCATAATCCAACCTGGTTGGTGGATAGCTACTGCAAGAGCACGCGCAGGTATACCTGTGCCGGTTTGGACAAAGCAAGTGATATGGTCCCCGAGGTAGATGACGCCCCAGTACTGCCGTCGGAACCCAGCTTCGTGCCTCGTAACTTTGTAAGGAACTCATTCTCAAGAGGGGTTAACTCAGCCAGGTGATTGTCGCCCCCTTCCTCCGCCAGATTAGCTTTGTGTCCTCCAAAATAATTTTCTATTCTACCAGCATAACCGCCTCTACCACCACGACGTCCTCCGCGGCCCCGTCCACGATCACTCGACTGACTGTGTAGGGGTTTTGGACAATATAAGCCCCTGAATTTAGGGCTTATTTTTTTCAATTTTATAATTCAATTATTTGGAAAATATTATTATTTGATTTAATGCTCTTTACCGTGACTTGGATTTCTAGAGCATCAGGGATGCCAGTCTCTGGAAACTTCCTTCTTGGAGTTTGTAGTAGACGAGATTATCTTCACATTGATATTTTGTGTCCCACTCGAACTTGTTCCCTTGTACTCTTTTTGATTCGCGCAAGTTCGGGTCAATTTAGACCATTTAATTATTAATTGAATTATCACTCTTTTCTTTGATCATCATATGCGCGTTACCATGACTTTTAATTTAGGAGCACTAGACTAGTCATTTTCTCGAAACCAACTTGTCATGCATGATCTACTCGAGACGCTCTTCACCTATGATCTTCGTGTCCCACTCAGACACACCATTTTGTGCTTCATTTCCTTCGCACAACTTTCGGGTCAATTTAGGCCAATTAATTATCTACCGTAAAACCTGATTTAATTTCCCATTTAATTTCGGGACCCGACATCAATCCAATCCAGTCGACCCAATATATGGCCCTGGCCTGTTTTGAGCCTACTATGCACGCGCCACTTGCGTGCCACCGATTTGATCTCCCTTGTGCTCCCATTCCATCCGTAATTTTAATTGGTTTAATTTATAAATTAATTAAATCTTGGCTTCGACTTTGTCCAAACTTGGCCCAACGTCCGACCCAGTTTGGCGTGGACCCTACCATGACTGCCCACACCCCACTGATATTTTTTCCTCTACCCTAAATATCTCTCTTTATGTATAAATATCTAATTCTCTCTCTTTGTATATGTATATATACACACACACACACACACACACACACACACACATATATATATATATATATATATATATATATATATATATATATATAAAATACTATCTTTCTCTCTCTCTCATCACTCACACACACAAACTCTCTCTCCTCTCCCCATGGCAGCAGACCTATCCCTCTCTCTATATATTTTCTCTCTTTATACTTTCTCTCTACTCTCTCTCTAATAATAATATCTATCACTCACTTCTATATATAATATATATATACACATATATCTCTCTCCTCTCAAATATCTAACACTCTCTCACCTCACCCTCTCTCTCCCCCCCTACCCGTACAGGACAGACCCCCCACTCCCCTATCTCTATCTCACTTTCTCTCTCTAAATATCTATTCTCACTCTCTCTCTCTTTTTACTAAACACACACACATACAAAATATATATTTTTCACTCTCTCTCTCTTCCTTTCCACACACTCACACACCACCACCAGCCTTCATTTTGGCCGACCACCCTCCCAGCAAAGGCCGGCCGACCTCCTCCTCCTCACTAGCTAAGCTTCTCCTCGACAGCCCCCATCCTCCTCCTTCTCCATTCTTCCATCATCATCATCACCAACATTATCTCCCATTAGCATCACCACCAATCGCCACCACCACTATACTCCCTCTCCAGCCGCACGCCGCCGCCGCAGTACCACACGTCGCCGTTGCAGTGCCGTGCGCCGCCGTCGCAGCGCCGCGTCGCCGTCGCACTGGCCGCGCGCTCAGGCGCCACAAATAGTCTCATTGCTATTCTATGGAAAGGGTCAACATACATCTCGTTCTGAGGTGGTAGAGGCAATATACCACTCAGAAACGAAGCCATCCTTAAACATTACCAACTCAATCTATTCCGGACATTCATGAACTATAATGGTCACAATACTTAACCAACATCTCGGGGTCTCAATATCACAAGCCAACATTCTTAGGGTCTCAAAAGCACTAGCGAGCACATATGAGTTAATTCGCTAGTTTCGTTGAACTCATCCATCAATTATCCCATTCACAATTCTTTTCCAACATCACATGCAATTCTCAACTTGTTGCAGCATACATAGCTATTTCCTTTATTCCCACATTCCAAACAGCATTCACAATATAGCATACTATGGCACCGAGTCATTGTTGGGTTATTTGTGTCCAAACCAACAACAATCATTCATTTAGGGGCATCACAATGTATATAGACTTATTGTATGGAACATCCAGTGAGCAGCCAAGAGGGTCAACGAACTTTCAAGCACAGATAACATAAGGATGATTACCGAACAACAATAGCATAATCGCGGAAGCAATCTTTGATTTAATCGCGAAAGCAACGTTGAGTGATCGCGGAAGCAACTTTTAGTTAATCATCGATGCAACTTTGATTTGAAATGAATCAAAGAGGAGACCAAGGACGTAAAGCCGTGCTCTGATACCAATTTGTCACGCCCCGATTCATAGAGTCATTTATTCATATATTTAATCTCTTGGAATCGATCGTCCTCGCTTGGGCGTGATGCCGTACAAGTCTGGTATTGCACTTGTACAAGGCAAAGATGGTACATAATCGATTATTCTTCAAATAGGAACACATCGCAACGGCAGAAGCAGATAAATTAAATTTAATGAGGACAATCTTTCTCATTGAATAGAAGTACATCACTTCTTTATAGCAGCGGAGAGAAAGAGTAACTTGAAGCCACACAGAGATATGTAGAACTTTATTCTCTTTATTGATAATTGAAGAAGAGTACAAGACTTGTATTGAAGTACAATGATTACAGCACATCTCACTTTACATTGGAAACCAACTGAACAATGCTATACAGCTTACATTTGAAATTTGGATACAATGGATTACAACTCGATATACCGACTTGGCTTACAATCTCACTGGTGCAACTGATTACAATGTTCCATACATTATGCCCTTTATAAACAGAAGACATCATCTTGTGCAAGGAGAGCTTCTGTATGTCCAATAAATCTTCGATGCCGCGGGACCAATCCAGCTAAACTTCGTGTGTAGAACATTCCAAGCACGAGCACCTGCCCACAAAACGTGGGTCAGCACATTATCTATGTACTGGCGAGCAGAATCCAACCCACTCGCATAAACCAACATTTAAGTGATCATTTAAGCAAGCATTTATTAGAATGATCTTTCTACTTGGGGCCTAGCATCAGTTTACAGTTCATGGACAATGATCAGAGTGTAGCATGTAAACAAAATTCTTAGTAGCATTCATGTGAACATATCATTTTAGCATTCTGGGTGTTATCATACAAGGTATCATTGAGGCATCGTTAACATTAACATCTTAAACATGTTATGACAATTCTCATTTCAAACATCACTTAGCATGGATGTTATGTTTGAGCACTATTTATAGCAAGGCATCTTTCTAGCATAATGAATTGAACATGTTGAGCCGGCAAGTTAAACCAACTTATACAATATCTCACAATTATGTGATTTCTTACCAATAGCCGACTTCTCTTACCTGCATCAAATACAGGTTATCTGATATACTTACTCTGCCTGCACAAAATATTCATTAGCATGCATCCTGACTACATGGTCACTGGTGTTGTTAAACCATATGGACTCTTCTTATTTTATTTCATTTTAAGATAATACGGTCAGCATAGTAGGTGGCGAGCCTCTATGCCACCCCGCCTTATCCGTGCTCCCATAGCACTCATCATTATTTCCTCCTAGGCCGAATCGGTCCCCAGGGCCCTAGGAACCGTTCGAGAAAATTATTACTCAAACCTTGTATACAAGTTGTCCATGACCATGCGAATGCGTGTCCGACTCGATTGTGAACATAATCGCATGGTAAAATATAATTAGAAAAGTAAAGGCAACAGTGCATCATTAGTCATATTCAATGACTTATTCATTTCATCATTAACATCATTTCAATTGGTGATCTCAACGATCCCAGCTTTATCATTTCTCAATCATTGCTTCATTGTAACGTATCTCAAAACATTTCTTTCTTAAGAGGGACGTAACATTCATTTGTTTTATAGGGACATTTCATAGCATTTCAATACTTCATTTATTAAGTATGAAGGAGTAACGAGGAGGAAGGACAGTTCCACTCACTTGTAATAAAGGGTCTTTCTGTTCCGATCACACACAATTTCCACTATGCGTAGCTCCACCAGTGAGCCACATTTCAATACCCATTCCATCTAGCCCGATAAGTGAGACTGCATCAATCTCAATTCTTTCGATTTCCAACATAAGTCACGGTCCAATATTCTGATCCCATCCAATAAGCCAACCAAATGCCTCGTACGGAGCGGGGCATTACATAATATACCACTCAGAAAAAGTTTCGTCCTCGAAACTTAAGGAAACAACTCTTCTATTAGATTTACTTAGTCACAACGAGTTATTCATTCAGCTTCAATTCAATATTCATTTCAGCACACTCGGTCATCTCAAAATAGCTATCCAACTTTACCATTTAAATCTATCAATAATTCGATCTGTTTATCTCTTTTCAATTACTTGTAACTTCTCATTGATTCACCAACATTTCCTCGTATTTCTATTTCGGTCGTAACATATCACTTCGTTTGGATCCATACACATATTTTAGGCGTCCCCAAAACATATGTATTTCAGCCAAAGTCCGCGCTAGTACGATAATTTCTTCCCATATTGTTATCTCAGTCGCAACCAATCACTTCGGTTGGATCCATACACATATTTTAGGCGTCGCCAAAATATATGCACTTTAGCCAACTTCCATGTTAGTGCGATTCGAGCAGCCACAATATAACTCTCTTTTCTAAATCCGACTTAGCATCCTTTCAATTGACTTATTGCTTTATTCACTTTGCCACAATCACTATCTTCCAGGCCACAATACTTAATATCAGAGACAACTTGGTTAAGCTCTCGACCCAAGTATAATATTTCTAACATTCGGTCAAGGGTCTAACTTAGAGCCAATCATATCAAGAGTTCACAACATGCAATCATATTCCTTCTCAAATTCAACAATATTTCTCACCGAGGCAATTCATCTTTTCTATAAGACACAATCCAACGTCGTGCACTATCGATTACCCAAGCCAAGGGTACAATTCTATGCAACAGTCAGGGTTAACCCAGCTACCCGACCATAGGTACACTCAAGTCTTACCTTCCCACTTATGGCCGACATATAATCCTCAAGGGTCAAACATCTCTTAAGGCACAAGTTGAAGCATACATTCCCTTAGGTCGATACTCATTATCACAGTCCTTCATTCAATGCCACAAGGTCATCCTATGGGTCTCCAACGGTCACCTATTATTCAGTCAATATCTAAGGTTAGCTACACTGACAGCTAAACTTAATCATTTAGGTGACTTTCCTAGAGTGGACGGCTACTAGGGTTATACTAGTTTTTTTTCTTAAGGCCAACAAGCAACCAACAGTTCTAAGGCACACTACCCAAACATATGGGTTTCAACTCAGGCCGAATAATGAATCTCCAATTGGGCTAAGCCAGCAATTGGTAACTCATCAACTGGTCGCTAGGGTCAAGTCTATCTATCCAGGGTCTTCCTCAAGGAAATAATTTCCACAGAAGCTCATTCTAGACTTACCCAATGATCGACTAAGATCGCTCTATCAATATTACGGTCAATCCCAATCCGACATACGATTCTTATCGTTCTAATAATCCATCAAGTAAATTCCCAATGATTGAATTTCTATTCCAATTCCTTTATACCCATACGAACCCATAAGCCAAGGCCAACTATTCAAGGGTCATCGGTTCCGATAGTCTTAACATAACTATGGAACCATACTATTCGGTTCGTATGACAGAGTCACACCACTAAGTCATAAGCCAACAATCTATATCCCCACCAACAATCACCTATACCGACATTATCCAACATGTTTGTAATTTCTCAATCCCATTCGTTTCTCAATCATCCAACTATCTTACGGGCAATCTTAAATCTCATGCAGCAATGGTCAAATAGTTCATCCCATTCAATCCAACAATTTATGTATCACTTAACCATCCTCTAGGCAACACAATATTCAGAGTCACTACTTGTATTTTTCTAGTGCAATTCAATTCCTCAGCATCATGCACCTATGCAACGACTATCCTTTGGTGATCAAGATGGATCGACATCTATTACACCTTAGGGTCAAGGCACAGATTTCTAACATTCCTTTGGTTCACCGACAATATTTTCAAACTTTCAGCTTAGCAACCAACTTTGTATTAGCCATATTTGATTTGCATCCAACCAATCGAGGTAAACATTCAGATGTTCTAAGCCACAATATTCTCTAGCCAAGTCCATTTATCCATAGCATTCTAACTGTCTTACTAGTCCGAGTCATCACCCGACTAAACAATTTCTAACCAAGCCAACCGTTACCGTTTCTACAATCTCGCTACTCAATATAATATCACCTGTCAAGGGACACTCGAGCAATCTAGCAACAATATATGACTTCCAGCTAAGTCTCGGCACTATCCAGTACCCACAAATAGTCTTATTAATATTCTATGGAAAGGGTCAACATACATCTCGTTCTGAGGTGGTAGAGGCAATATACCACTCAGAAACGAAGCCATCCTTAAACATTACCAACTCAATCTATTCCGGACATTCATGAACTATAATGGTCACAATACTTAACCAACATCTCGGGGTCTCAATATCACAAGCCAACATTCTTAGGGTCTCAAAAGTACTAGCGAGCACATATGAGTTAATTCGCTAGTTTCGTTGAACTCATCCATCAATTATCCCATTCACAATTCTTTTCCAACATCACATGCAATTCTCAACTTGTTGCGGCATACATAGCTATTTCCTTTATTCCCATATTCCAAACAGCATTCACAATATAACATACTATGGCACCGAGTCATTGTTGGGTTATTTGTGTCCAAACCAACAACAATCATTCATTTAGGGGCATCATAATGTATATAGACTTATTGTATGGAACATCCAGTGAGCAGCCAAGAGAGTCAACAAACTTTCAAGCACAGATAACATAAGGATGATTACCGAACAACAATAGCATAATCGCGGAAGCAATCTTTGATTTAATCGCGAAAGCAACGTTGAGTGATCGCGGAAGCAACTTTTAGTTAATCATCGATGCAACTTTGATTTGAAATGAATCAAAGAGGAGACCAAGGACGTAAAGTCGTGCTCTGATACCAATTTATCACGCCCCGATTCATAGAGTCATTTATTCACATATTTAATCTCTTGGAATCGATCGTCCTCGCTTGGGCGTGATGCCGTACAAGTCTGGTATTGCACTTGTACAAGGCAAAGATGGTAAATAATCGATTATTCTTCAAATAGGAACACATCGCAGCGGCAGAAGCAGATAAATTAAATTTAATGAGGACAATCTTTCTCATTGAATAGAAGTACATCACTTCTTTATAGCAGCGGAGAGAAAGAGTAACTTGAAGCCACACAGAGATATGTAGAACTTTATTCTCTTTATTGATAATTGAAGAAGAGTACAAGACTTGTATTGAAGTACAATGATTATAGCACATCTCACTTTACATTGGAAACCAACTGAACAATGCTATACAGCTTATATTTGATATTTGGATACAATGGATTACAACTCGATATACCGACTTGGCTTACAATCTCACTGGTGCAACTGATTACAATGTTCCATACATTATGCCCTTTATAAACAGAAGACATCATCTTGTGCAAGGAGAGCTTCTGTATGCCCAACAAATCTTCGATGTCGCGGGACCAATCCAGCTAAACTTCGTGTGTAGAACATTCCAAGCACGAGCACCTGCCCACAAAACATGGGTCAGCACATCATCTATGTACTGGCGAGCAGAATCCAACCCACTCGCATAAACCAATATTTAAGTGATCATTTAAGCAAGCATTTATTAGAATGATCTTTCTACTTGGGGCCTAGCATCAGTTTACAGTTCATGGGCAATGATCAGAGTGAAGCATGTAAATAAAATTCTTAGTAGCATTCATGTGAACATATCATTTTAGCATTCTGGGTGTTATCATACAAGGCATCATTGAGGCATCGTTAACATTAACATCTTAAACATGTTATGACAATTCTCACTTCAAACATCACTTAGCATGGATGTTATGTTTGAGCACTATTTATAGCAAGGCATCTTTCTAGCATAATGAATTGAACATGTTGAGCAGGCAAGTTAAACCAACTTATACAATATCACAATTATGTGATTTCTTACCAATAGCCGACTTCTCTTACCTGCATCAAATACAGGTTATCTGATATACTTACTCTGCATGCACAAAATATTCATTAGCATGCATCCTGACTACATGGTCACTGGTGTTGTTAAACCATATGGACTCTTCTCATTTTATTTCATTTTAAGATAATGCGGTCAGCATAGTAGGTGGCGAGCCTCTATGCCACCCCGCCTTATCCGTGCTCCCATAGCACTCATCATTATTTCCTCCTAGGCCGAATCGGTCCCCAGGGCCCTAGGAACCGTTCGAGAAAATTATTACTCAAACCTTGTATACAAGTTGTCCATGACCATGCGAATGCGTGTCCGACTCGATTGTGAACATAATCGCATGGTAAAATATAATTAGAAAAGTAAAAGCAACAGTGCATCATTAGTCATATTTAATGACTTATTCATTTCATCATTAACATCATTTCAATTGGTGATCTCAACGATCCCAGCTTTATCATTTCTCAATCATTGCTTCATTGCAACGTATCTCAAAACATTTCTTTCTTAAGAGGGACGTAACATTCATTTGTTTTATAGGGACATTTCATAGCATTTTAATACTTCATTTATTAAGTATGAAGGAGTAACGAGGAGGAAGGACAGTTCCACTCACTTGTAATAAAGGGTCTTCCTGTTTCGATCACACACAATTTCCACTATGCGTAGCTCCACCAGCGAGCCACGTTTCAATACCCATTCCATCTAGCCCGATAAGTGAGACTGTATCAGTCTTAATTCTTTCGATTCCCAACATAAGTCACGGTCCAATATTCTGATCCCATCCAATAAGCCAACCAAATGCCTCGTACGGAGCGGGGCATTACAGACAGCGTTCTACCGCCGATACCGCGGCGTAGGCTGGGCGTGGCCTGCGTATTTGTACCCGTATATCCGGGTGCGGATCGTGACACGTTTTTAGTGGTGGCCCACGCAGGTCAGTCTTTGCAATTAATGTGAAGTCGTGGTAGTACTTGAACTTATCTGTACTACTGCGAGCCTGCCCTAGGATTAAGGTTGAGTCATGGAATATTTTAGAATTTTGGTACTCAGTCACATATTAGGAACTCTTGGTAGATTCCAGGGATGACCCCTGGGGAATCTTATTTCGAAGGCTTTCAAATCTGTTCCCACTTGTTTCCATTCGTTCTGATTTCTGAAATATCTGTCTGTATCAAACTTTGTTCCTTCTTGGGATGAGTTTGTGGACCCCAGAGGGAAGTTATAAGTTGGACTTGTATCTTCTAGGTTGAGACGTGAATATGATTTACTAACCTCGTATCATGGTCGAGGTTTGTTTTAGATTATATTTCACCATTTTCTATCTTGACCTAGGTAGTACCCTTGGGACATCTCCTGAGAATTTTTCTTCTAAATCCTATCTCGAAATCTGTTTCCGCTAGTTTCCATTTACCTATCTTTGATCCGTTGTTGAATTTTGAATCTTGATGTTCGTTCGTTGTTGACTTCGATTTTGACTTTGTTTGAGATAAGTTTTTTTTAAGGATTGAGTTAAGATATCCTGATAAACATATTTGATGGAGACGATGGGAACGATAAATGTCTACTTTACTTATGGAGTTTAAAATTTATCGCAGTCATATTAGCTAGCCTGACAGGGACATGGAGCCTGATTTTGGATATGTAATGCCCCGCTCCGCATCGGTGCATTATGATGAGTCGTTGACTCGAAAAGTTGCGTTGATCCGATGAGGTATCGATGCGAATCGATGCAAGTGTTGCATTGGCCAAAGGTAAGCTTTGAGTCGGTTGGAATCTATGAATCGAATCGATACAAAGGATAAGTCCCGTCGAGCAAGTGCTGATTTTAGTTGATCTGGTGTGCAGGCTATGCTTTTACGTTGGACGATAAGAGGTCGGCATTTTGCTTTATGCAATGAAGTGTCCGCAAAACCAAATCGTGGCCTTGCAACGGATTGTGGCATGGGCACGATAGGCCAAATCAACCGAGTAGTCCAAAGAAATGGCTAAGTCTGGGAGTTAGCTATGCGATCGAGTTATGGAAGCAAGACGCTTCAATCGGCGACACGGCAAGGCGTATCGGTTTAAGGTGGGCGGGTTCTTGACTCTCTCTCCCTATTCCTTCATGTCTAATAAAATATGTTATGGTATGCGTAAGATGTTATCGAGTAAGCGAGCATGGCTCGGCGACGAAAGGTCTAAGTATGTGTCTAACACTAAGATAGAACATTGAACAATCGAACAATTGAAGCGACGTGCATCGAGTGCACGAGTCGCAGTAGGGCAATGATGGTAGAACATTGAAAGATGATAATGAGATGTGTATCATGTGCACGGCTCTGAGAACATTAAACTCTAGGCGTAGAACATTGATTATGGTGCTGAGCGTGTCTTTGTGCACTTAAGCTACGAAATGACTAAGTAAATACGGAGGTAGGCTATGCGAATAACATTATGTACGGGACGCATAAATACGAGTATGAGATGACGAAGCCGTTGGGCATCGTGCATCAATATGGATGTGTTGGGGCATAACGCCGACGGAGCTCCCCATATGAATGGTAGATTATGTTTATGGCACGGGAAACCGTTTATGTGCGAGACTATGTTTATTGGAATACGAGATCGGTTGGTATGCTATAAATTGTATGATATGGAACGTATTGCATGGTCAATGGACTCGGATGGCCCGTGCACGGGTGCGGCTTCCCTGGAACGGTTACGCCGGGGCACCGGGACCGCTCGGCCTAGGAGGGAATTATGTGTGGTATTTATGGTGCACAACATTCGGATGGATTGCGACCGTCCAGTGCTGTGATAAGCTATGATATCCGTAAGTTTGGGATCCTTCGGATACTGGGCTAGCAACCCGTATCGAAGCGATTGTAGGCTTACACATAAGAGATGCCAAGTCCATTACGGTGCGAAACACCGTGACCTTTATATAGTTAGGGCCGGTGGGCTGAGATGAGAGCTGGGTGCAGGCGCAGGGCCTGTCATCCATTATGCATATGTTTATGTTTATGAATTGGTCGGTTGTACGAATCGTATGTTTGCTTATGTTAAGTTCTAACCACTGCAGGCTAAGGAAATAGGACGCAATGTGCACGATCACTATGTTTATGTTCCTATCATGCCTAACTGTATCTGCTACAGGAACACGGGTTATGGGACACATTTATGATAAGTTGTTATATACGAAGATTGCCATGAAACCAATCCTAAGGCTAAATAGAAAGATCATAAATTAAGTTGCATGCTCACTAAGTTGATTTAGTGTTTGGTTTGGGTGCGAGCGGGTCTGGATCAGTGCGAAGCGAGGACGAAAGCACTAATCTCCCACTAGTTTATGTGCAGGCTCAGGTTATGATCGGCTCGGGGCGGAGCTTGGCTTGGACGTGCCGAGGCATGGAGTCCTTGGCGTTCAAGAGGAGCTTCCGCATACGCGTTCGGACTTGCGATATGGAGATGTTCGGCCGAAGACTACTTGGTGGCTATACAGAGGCATAATGTATGGAATAATGTAATCCTTTGTGAGCTAGAGAGATCCTGAGCGTTGTAGCCAATTGACATATATGTTGGGCTATTCAGAGCCTTGTAATCTTCTGTTTGTTATCAATAAAAGAGATTTTTATGTTATACTTTGATTTCCTTCCGCTGCGTATGTTATCAATTTGAGATAAACCCTATGCGAACTGTTATCTTGCCTTGCACGAGCGCAACTCCTGGCTCGTGCGGCATCACGCCCCAGCGAGGACGATGATTCGGATAAAATCTAGCGAGGACGAGCGATTTCCCGGGTCGAAACGTGACAAGTTGGTATCAGAGCGGTTCCATCCTTTGGACCGTGCGTGAATCTCTTTGACCCTCAGTTGCTTCGCTATCGAAATCAGTTGACTCTAAGTTGTTTCCACAACCGT
Source organism: Iris pallida (assembly GCA_029216955.1). Taxonomy (NCBI): domain Eukaryota; kingdom Viridiplantae; phylum Streptophyta; class Magnoliopsida; order Asparagales; family Iridaceae; genus Iris; species Iris pallida. The sequence goes on from JANAVB010008000.1 coordinate 1,477,924, forward strand.
ATGGCTCATGGATCTGCTCGACGCTACATTGGATGTTCCATACAATAAGTCTATATTAAGTACGTACGTCTGCCACAAGTATGTCGTGACTATTACGTGATCTCCGGGTGCCATCGGAGAGTGTTGGTTGCTCGAAGTGCAACGGGTTATGGGATGTTGATTACACGAAGTGCAACGAATATGGTGATGTTGGTTGCATAAAGTGCAATGATATATGTGTTGTCGATCGCACGCAGTGCGAGGAGTTATGTGTTGTTGGGCGCACGCAGTGCGAGGAGTTAGGTGTTGGCGGTCGTACGGGGTGCGTGGAGATATGTGTTGTTGGTTGCACGAAGTGCAACGGATCGATACGTGAGGCGATGCGTATTATGTGGCTATGCGAATGGTTATGTGTCGTTGGTTGCACGGAGTGCAGCAAGTCGTGGATCGTTCGTTGTATCGGTACAACGAGTCGATATGGTAAGATGCGTGTTGTATGGCTATGCGGATGGATAGCGATATGTTGCACGAGTTACAACGAGTGAGATTGGAAGATTGTGGATGCGATAATAACGAGTCGAGTTGGTCGCTAAGTTGAGTTGAGTTGGCGAACGTATATGTTGGCCATATGTTGCGTCGAGTTTTTTATAAACGAATATTGCGGGTGGGATCAGAAGGATCGCCATACGGGATAGTTTATTGGAAGATAGATATCGGACCTATGCGAAGTGTGATGTCGAGTAATGACTCGATTCCGAGTGGTATATGCAATACCAATGTCACTTCCCAATCCTGGAATACGTATTTTAATACGTAAACCGATAAATTATATTTACCTTGAATTTATACGATATTTATTATGCAGTATTTCTTCATGCATTTTCCAAAAATATTCGACAAAATATTATTTTCTAATTTATTTTCTGCATTTGGGCCTACAGTTTTGGCTCATTTGGGTAACCTATTCTTGGTTCACCAATGGTTCATCATGAACCCTTTGGTGAATCATGAACCCATGGGTCCAAGATCTTTATATATAACTCATTTCATTCTCTCTCCTCTCATTTACTTCCTCTCATTTATTTCCTCCACTAACCAAGGCAAGTACCAACTTGCTCAAGAGATGGATCCATAATTTTGTCAATGATTTCTTACAAAATTATTTGCCAAAACATGTTCTTCTCCTCAATCTATACTAGTTTAGAACTTGGAAAATTTTATTTTAAAGCTTTGATTTTTGTAGATCTAAGTTTTAATCATTTTCGGATTTCCTTGGTCTTGATCTATTTTCGTTGGGGTTTTGTGGGTTTTGATGCTTCCATGTGGAAGAGAATTCCATTTCACCCAAGATGGAACTTTGGAAATCCGGATTTGGAGTTCGGATGGCCAAGTTGTGATGCTTTGAAGCTTTGGCTTCATCCATGGTGTTCTTGCTGTTTGGAGAAGACAGTGAGCAGTGTGCAGAGCTTCTTAGCTCACGCCACTGAGCTGCGCGCGCTCCTTAGCGCTGCGTACACAGGCTTGGGTACGCTTTCTGTTGGAAGCGTGTCTCTTGTGTGCGTGACTTTTCACGTACGCTGTCTCTTGTGTGTGTGACTTTTCACGTACGCTGTCCCTTGCGTGCGTGACTTTTCACGTACGCTGTCTCTTGTGTGCGTGACTTTTCACGTATGCTGTCCCTTGCGTGCGTGACTTTTTACGTACGCTGTCTCTTGTGTGCGTGACTTTTCACGTACGCTGTCCCTTGCGTGCGTGACTTTTCACGTACGCTGTCTCTTGTGTGCGTGACTTTTCACGTACGCTGTCTCTTGCGTGCGTGACTTTTCACGTACGCTGTCTCTTGTGTGAGCCTACGTGACTTTTCACGCACGCACGCTCCCCTGGAGCGTGCGTGCTTTTGTGCGTACGCTTTTGATATTTTATCAGATAATATATGCCCATTTTATATCCTTACGTCGTTTGTCCCGAGCATAATATGAGCACTAATGTGACCCCGGAGAACAAAGTGTTCCTACCCGATACATGTACCTGAATGTCCCAGTTCTTGTTCATGCTCGACAAATGACTCGTAACTCCACGTGGCGTATTTGTAATGATGCATTACACTAAGGAGGGTAGCACATGTTGACATACTAATTGACATGGATCCTCTTTGGGGTACTCGTACTAAAGTACGACTTTAGGAGGATAATCATGCAGGCCACCGCATGAGAGTCCAAGATTTCACCTAGGGTTAAACTAGGCAACTAAATATACTAGATGCATGGGGAGGGCAGAATCCCGAGATCGTGTTACACCAGCCGTCTTGAGATATTGTCTTGACGCGCCGGCTGGTCTCCACGGATACTATGTCATCCGCAACGAGCGGATGACTGTATCCGATTAATTCCTGCTATATATTACATGTTTTGGCAAGGTGGCCTTACGAGGGACCTGTGCTCAATAACACCTGTCTACGCGAACCCCTGGGTTGGCTAGCCTTGCTGGAAAGATACGATCTGAGGATTTTCTAATAACATGACGCGAGGATAACCTCGTCCCACTAGAAACTCGTAGACTTGATTGGCCGTGAAAACAACTTGCTTGTATCCTATTACCTTCCGCGAATAACCGAGGGAAGCGGACTGTTGTGGTACGTGATCTAACCCATATTCTTGTTTGATTGTTGGGTTGGTTCTCGTACTATGACAGGCTGTGAACCGAAGTTATGAACGGAAGACTTATTCTGGTTGTGAAGTGTTACTTCTGTGAATGACTGAGGAACATGGTCTATCATGGTACAAGATCCAACCCATGTTCTTGTTTGATTGTTGGGTTGGATATTGTACTGCGATAGGCTATCGACCGAAGTCACGATCAGGAGATTTTATTGTTTATACCTTTTAACTTATGTGAAAGTTATAGAGCGACACGTCCCGACTCCATGCGGCACCTTTTGTCCTTGTTTGGTTGTAAGGGTGCCATATGGGCTCGAAGATGTTGCGCCACCCTATAATAGTAGCATAAGTATTACTATTATCAGTCATTTTATTAGCTGGGTTTTTAATCTTAACTCTTGTGCCTCTTTGGCGGTACTTGCTATTCGGGGCTGACCCCGTTGGTTTTGTTTGGCCAGATCTCGTAGCAGAGCCAGAGGACACGATCTTCCTCCCTGACATCCATGGTACATACTAGGAGCATGGCGGTTCGGGGACTCGAGTGGGTTTCTTCTCTACCACTCCTGCTTATACTTTTGCGGCGTTTAGCCACCGGCGCCTGTTAGCCGGATTACTTGATATTTTGTGTCAGTACACAATTATAATTAAACAGACTGCAGCTGTGTATAATTTTGTACTCCTGACTCTCTGAGATAGCTAAATTATAAAGCTAGTCTCTCATGACCCTTTTGATGAAGCGTCGGGGATGCCTTACTGCTTTATCTTTAATGCTCATTTAATTGCTGATGTGACTTGATTGATTGAGACATAGAACTCTGTAGGACCAAAGCAGACTTGATTGTAGCATGTTCCCCCTCGTCTCTCGACAGCCACGATCGTCGTATGATGTTACGTACCTCATATGGAGTAGCTGGCCTAGTCCGTCTCCGTATTTCGGTACTGGGGCGTGACAAGGTTTTAGTGGTGGCTCATGCAGGTCTGATTTTCAGACTTGTGGGGTATTATAAATTATTAGGAGTCTCAATCAAAAAACTTGTTCCCCTTGAAATTCCGTTTCAAATTCTCTGTCCTTGCCTTGATCTCTAACCTGACTTGCATCCTCGAAATCTTTCTCGTTCGGACTTGATAATCTTATACCTTTCTCTATAGGGGTGCTTCATTCTCAGTAGCGGATGAGGCCCATGAGGAAGAGCAGCAAGAGCATGGCTCAACTGGACAGCAACAGGGGAGAGAACCTTCTCCAGTGCAGGCACGAGCAGAAGTGGGACCAGAGGCAGTGGAGCCGCGGATTACTGAGGCTTCTGCAGCACCAGCAGCGACAGCAGTACCAGACGCCGTAGCACTCCTGGAGATCATCCGGGGGTTTCTTGTCACTCACCAACAGCAACAGACTCAGCAACATGAGCAGAACGTGTTGCTGAACCAAGGGATTCAGTTAGCTCTTGAGAGGAGTGCCGGGGTTGACTCGGGAGCATCAGGAAGGTTCCGTCACTTAAACCCGAGGTATTTTGATGGCACGGAGGATGCCATCACTGCGGATGCATGGATTCAAGACATTGAAGCCATTCTTGTGGCAGCCAAAGTTCCAGATGATGAGAAGGTTGATCAGGTCAAATTAGTACTTCAGGATCTTGCCCGCGACTGGTGGGCATCAGAAAAAGTTGGTATAAGACGTCCTGTTCGTTGGACAAGGCCAAGTATTTTGGCGTAGTAGCTCGATATGAGCTCCAGCAGAAGTTTATCAGTCTCAAGCAAGCAGGCAAGATCGTAGGTGGGTATGCAGCAGAGTTCTGCAGATTGTGCCGTTTCGCACCAGCAATGGTGGCAACGGAGCCAGAGAAAGCTATGAGGTTCCAGCAGGGACTTCATTTAGAACTATTACAGCTTGTGGAAGGGCACGACTACCAGACGTTTGACGCTGTTTTGACGGCCGTTCGGAGGTACGAGCTTACCCAACAGAGGTTGGCATCGAGGACAGGAGGTCAGAAGAGATCTCATTCCCAGGTTGGAGGAGGAGCAATGCAGCGAACGTCGGCACCAGTACCCGGTGTACGTATTCATGATGCAGGAGTGCCGCGGAGGACGGCTGTGTCAACTAATACAGTACCAGTTCGACAGCAGCAGCCGAGGAACCAACAACAGCGTCAGGGAACACCCCAGGGCTGTACATTCTGTGGAAAGGCAGAGCACACGAGGGAGGTGTGCCGGACAGCGAATGGCTTATGCTTGATGTGTGGTAGTTCAGACCACCGTATCTCCACTTGTCCTGTGATGCAGACGCCAGGAGGGCCAGCTCAGCAGTTTCCAGCATTGCCAGCTCCGGTGGCAACCCCGAGTGGAGGGCCAGTATTAGCAGTAAGGCCCCTAGCCCAGCGTCTACCAACGCAGGCTCAGATGTTCCGCCAGGCACAGGAAGCCGAAGGCCCTCAGAGGCAGCAACATCATGGTCGAGGAAGGCCGCAACAAAGAGCTCAGCGGGGCCAGGGACAGGCTCTCACATTATCCTTGGGAGAGGCTCTAGCGTCTAGTGACGTGGTGGTAGGTAAAATTCTTGTCATCTCATTTTCCGCTGTAGCATTATTTGATTCAGGTGCTACTCATTCATTCATCTCTGCACAATATGCTACACGGATTGGATTAGAATTTGAGACATTGCCGGAGAGGATGGATATACTCACCGGCAATGGGCTCGTAGAAGTTAGCAGAGTGCGCTTTTCATGTCCGGTGGAGGTGTGTGGGCATTTACTGTCCGCATCATTGATTGAATTCCCTATGGGGAATTTTGATATCGTTCTTGGCACGGACTGGTTGAGAGACAGTCATGCGACATTTGATTGTAGAGGAGGTAGGGTCATATTCAGCATTCCTGGGATGGAACAGTTCATCTTTACTCGAACCTTGAAGAATCAGGCCGGAGGCGTCATCTCAGCAGCAGTGTCAGAGCCAGGACAGATTCCAAGAGTGGTCGAAGATTTTCTCGACGTCTTCCCTGATGAGCTCCTAGGGATACCCCCAGTCAGAGAGGTAGAATTTAGCATTGAGTTGAACCCTGGAACGAGGCCTATTGCAGACAGAGTTTACAGAATGTCGCCGTCAGAACAGGATAAGTTGTATCAACATGAAGAAGAGTTGAAGTCTAAGGGATTCATCCGAGATAGTAAATCGCCCTGGGCCGTGCCAGTGATTCTAGTTCCCAAGAAGGATGGGTCGACGAGGATGTGCATCGACTACCGCAAGCTGAATGCAGTAACAGTAAAGAATAAGTAACCACTACCAAGGATTGATGACCTGTTTGACCAGTTGAGCAAGGCCAGCGCCTTTTCCAAGATCGATCTTCGGTCAGGATACTATCAAGTAAGAGTCCGGGAGCAAGACATACCGAAGACAGCATTCAGATCTAGATATGGGCATTATGAGTTTTTAGTAATGCCCTTTGGACTAACCAACGCTCCCGCAGTATTCATGGATTTAATGAACCGTATCTTTCTGTCGTATTTGGATAAATTTATGGTGGTGTTCATAGATGACATTCTTGTCTATTCCAGCAGTGAAGAGGAGCATGAGAAACATCTTAGGACTGTCTTACAGACATTGAGGGAGCATCAACTTTATGCGAAGCTCGACAAGTGTGAATTCTGGTTAGATCACATTTCGTTCCTGGGGCATGTAATTTCTGGGGCAGGAGTATCAGTGGATCCGAAGAAGATTGAGGCCGTAGAGCATTGGCCAGTCCCGAGAACGGTTGCAGAAGTGCAGAGTTTCTTAGGATTAGCTGGTTACTACAGAAGGTTCGTGGCAGACTTTGCCAGGATCTCTACGCCCTTAACGCGTTTGACGCACAAGGACGTAGATTTTGTTTGGTCAGCTAACTGTCAGGCATCGTTTGAGGAATTGAAGAAGAGATTGATCTCAGCCCCGATCTTGACGCTTCCAGTAGGAGCGGGAGGCTTTACAGTATATTGTGACGCATCAGGGAAGGGTCTTGGATGTGTATTGATACAGCATGAAAAGGTGATAGCATATGCATCTCGGCAGCTTTGAGACCATGAGAAGAATTACCCGACTCACGATTTGGAGTTAGCAGCTGTGGTGTTTTCACTCAAGTTGTGGAGGCATTATTTATACGGGGATCGGGTAGAGATCTATACTGATCATAAGAGTTTGAAATACGTATTCACGCAGCGAGATTTGAACATGAGGCAAAGAAGATGGTTAGAACTGCTGAAGGATTTTGATTTAGATCTTCAGTATCATCCAGGCAAGGCGAATATAGTTATAGATGCACTGAGTAGGAGAGACAGTGCCTTTATTTTGACCTCGCAGAAGCATATTCTAGAAGACCTTCATAGTTTGGGAATCGAAGTAGTTTTGCCAAGGGATATAGGAAGAATGACCAGTATGCAGATTCAGTCAACCTTAGTAGAGAGGATAAGGGCAACACAAGCAGGAGATCCACAGATTCAGAAGTTGCGGTCGGAGTGTGAATCAGGCCGTAGGAAGGAGTTAGTGATTCATGAAGATGGTACGCTCAGGTTTGGAAACAGACTCTGTGTACCGAGTGGAGACCTTCGGCAAGAAGTTATGTCCGAATCTCATAGTTCTATTTACTCCATTCATCCAGGAGGAACGAAGATGTATCGAGATATCAGGCAGTTCTTTTGGTGGAATGGCATGAAAAGAGAGATAGCAAGATTTGTATCCAAGTGTCTGGTATGTCAGCAGGTGAAAGCCAAGCAGCAGAGACCAGCAGGATTGCTACAGCCGCTTTCTATCCCAGAATGGAAATGGGAGCACATCACGATGGATTTTGTGACCGGTTACCTAGATCCCTGGCTGGCAAGAATACAGTCTGGGTAATAGTAGATCGACTCACGAAGGTCGCTCATTTCCTTCCCTTTCGAGTTGGACAGACTATTGAACAGCTAGCAGAAATGTATATGAAGCAGATAGTAAGGCAGCACGGTGTTCCAGTTAGTATAGTATCAGATCGGGATACGCGGTTTACTTCCCATTTTTGGCGGAGCTTGCACCAAAGTTTGGAAACCAAGTTAAGATTCAGTACTGCTTATCATCCACAAACTGACGGGCAATCAGAAAGAACCATTCAGATATTTGAAGATATGCTACGGGCGTGTACCTTGGATTTTGGCGGATCTTGGAAGAATCACCTTCATCTAGTGGAGTTCTCCTATAACAACAACTATCAGGCTAGCATTCAGATGGCCCCGTTCGAAGCATTGTACGGAAGGAAGTGCAGGTCCCCTTTGGCATGGGACGACGTCGGAGAACGAAAGTTGTTGGGGCCAGAGATGATCACGCAGACTGTGGAGATAGTTAAGTTGGTCAGAGAGCGCCTTCGAGTCGCACAGGACCGACATCGTCATTGGGCAGATCAGCATCGTAGGCCTCTAGAGTTTAGAGTTGGCGACCAAGTATTTCTGCGAATTTCGCCTACTCGGGGTATCATCAGATTTGGAACCCGGAGAAAGCTTAGTCCAAGATACGTTGGTCCTTTTAAGATTCTCGCTCGGGTAGGCGATGTGGCTTATCGACTTGCCCTTCCACCTTCGTTAACTGGCATACATGATGTGTTTCATGTGTCCCAATTACGTGGGTATGTCCCGGATCCGAGTCATGTCCTCGATCATTCTGAGTTAGTCGTTGGTACCGACCTAACTTACGAGGAATAACCCGTATCTATTTTAGACCGACGAGAGAAGGTACTCAAGAATCGGACGATAAGCCTTGTCCGTGTTTCTTGGAACCATCACTCTTCGGGAGAGTCAACCTGGAAGCGCGAGGACGAGATCAGATCTCGGTATCCGTATTTGTTTGACTAATAAGGTATATTTATGCACCTTATTGACACGATTCCATGCTTATCTGTACCTGCTTGTTTTGTACTTTGTGATGTATGATAATAACTGCTATGATAGTTAACTTGTATATGATTGTGCCTTGCTTGCCCTGATTTCACTATCCTGTCTTGGCTGGAATTCCGAGGACAAAATTTTTCTAAGAATGGTAGAGATGTCACTCCCCAATCCTGGAATACGTATTTTAATACGTAAACCGATAAATTATATTTACCTTGAATTTATACGATATTTATTATGCAGTATTTCTTCATGCATTTCCCAAAAATATTCGACAAAATATTATTTCCTAATTTATTTTCTGCATTTGGGCCTACAGTTTTGGCTCATTTGGGTAACCTATTCTTGGTTCACCAATGGTTCATCATGAACCCTTTGGTTCATCATGAACCCATGGGTCCAAGATCTTTATATATAACTCATCTCATTCTCTCTCCTCTCATTTACTTCCTTTCATTTATTTCCTCCGCCAACCAAGGCAAGTACCAACTTGCTCAAGAGATGGATCCATAATTTTGTCAATAATTTCTTACAAAACTATTTGCCAAAACATGTTCTTCTCCTCAATCTATACTAGTTTAGAACTTAGAAATTTCTATTTTGAAGCTTTGATTTTTGTAGATCTAAGTTTTAATCATTTTTGGATTTCCTTGGTCTTGATCTATTTTCGTTGGGGTTTTGTGGGTTTTGATGCTTCCATGTGGAAGAGAATTCCATTTCACCCAAGATAGAACTTTGGAAATCCGGATTTGGAGTTCGGATGGCCAAGTTGTGATGCTTTGAAGCTTTGGGTTCATCCATGGTGTTCTTGCTGTTTGGAGAAGACAGTGAGCAGTGTACAGAGCTTCTTAGCTCACGCCACTGAGCTGCGCGCGCTCCTTAGCGCTGCGTACGCAGGCTTGGGTACGCTTCCTGTTGGAAGCGTGTCTCTTGTGTGCGTGACTTTTTACATACGCTGTCTCTTGTGTGCGTGACTTTTCACGTACGCTGTCCCTTGCGTGCGTGACTTTTCACGTACGCTGTCTCTTGTGTGCGTAACTTTTCATGTACGCTGTCTCTTGTGTGCGTGACTTTTCACGTACGCTGTCCCTTGCGTGCGTGACTTTTCACGTACGCTGTCGCTTGTGTGCGTGACTTTTCACGTACGTTGTCTCTTATGTGCGTGACTTTTCACGTACGCTGTCCCTTGCGTGCGTGACTTTTCACGTACGCTGTCTCTTGTGTGCGTGACTTTTCACGTACGCTGTCCCTTGCGTGCGTGACTTTTCACGTACGCTGTCTCTTGTGTGCGTGACTTTTCACGTACGCTGTCTCTTGCGTGCGTGACTTTTCACGTACGCTGTCTCTTGTGTGAGCCTGCATGACTTTTCACGCACGCACGCTCCCCTTGAGCGTGCGTGCTTTTGTGCGTACGCTTTTGATATTTTATCAGATAATATATGCCCATTTTATATCCTTACGCCTTTTGTCCCGAGCATGATATGAGCACTAATGTGACCCCGGAGAACAAAGTGTTCCTACCCGATACATGTACCTGAATGTCCCAGTTCTTGTTCATGCTCGACAAATGACTCGTAACTCCACGTGGCGTATTTGCAATGATGCATTACACTAAGGAGGGTAGCACATGTTGACATACTGATTGACATGGATCCTCTTTAGGGTACTCGTACTAAAGTACGACTTTAGGAGGATAATTATGCAGGCCACCGCATGAGAGTCTAAGATTTTACCTAGGGTTAAACTAGGCAACTAAATATACTAGATGCATGGGGAGGGCAGAATCCCGAGATCGTGTTACACCAGCCGCCTTGAGATATTGTCTTGACGCGCCGGCTGGTCTCCACGGATACTGTGTCATCCGCAACGAGTGGATGACTGTATCCGATTAATTCCTGCTATATATTACATGTTTTGGCAAGGTGGCCTTACGAGGGACCTGTGCTCAATAACACCTGTCTACGCGAACCCCTGGGTTGGCTAGCCTTGCTGGAAAGATACGATCTGAGGATTTTCTAATAACATGATGCGAGGATAACCTCGTCCCACTAGAAACTCGTAGACTTGATTGGCCGTGAAAACGACTTGCTTGTATCCTATTACCTTCCACGAATAACCGAGGGAAGCGGACTGTTGTGGTACGTGATCCAACCCATGTTCTTGTTTGATTGTTGGGTTGGTTCTCGTACTATGACAGGCTGTGGACCGAAGTTATGAACGGAAGACTTATTCTGGTTGTGAAGTGTTACTTCTGTGAATGACTGAGAAACATGGTCTATCATGGTACAAGATCCAACCCATGTTCTTGTTTGATTGTTGGGTTGGATATTGTGCTGCTATAGGCTATCGACCGAAGTCACGATCAGGAGATTTTATTGTTTATACCTTTTAACTTATGTGAAAGTTATAGAGTACGACACGTCCCGACTCCATGCGGCACCTTTTGTCCTTGTTTGGTTGTAAAGGTGCTATATGGGCTCGAAGATGTTGCGCCACCCTATAATAGTAGCATAAGTATTACTATTATCAGTCATTCTATTAGCTGGGTTTTTAATCTTAACTCTTGTGCCTCTTTGGCGGTACTTGCTATTCGGGGCTGACCCCGCTGGTTTTGTTTGGCCAAATCTCGTAGCAGAGCCAGAGGACACGATCTTCCTCCCTGACATCCATGGTGCATACTAGGAGCATGGAAGTTCGGGGACTCGAGTGGGTTTCTTCTCCACCACTCCTGCTTATACTTTTGCGGCGTTTAGCCACCAGTGCCTGTTAGCCGGATTACTTGATATTTTGTGTCAGTACACAATTATAATTAAACAGACTGCAGCTGTGTATAATTTTGTACTCCTGACTCTCTGAGATAGCTAAGTTATAAAGCTAGTCTCTCATGACCATTTTGATGAAGCGTCGGGGACGCCTTACTGCTTTATCTTTAATGTTCATTTAATTGCTGATGTGACTTGATTGATTGAGACATAGAACTCTGTGGGACCATAGGAGACTTGGTTGTAGCATGTACCCCCTCGTCTCTCGACAGCCACGATCGCCGTATGACGTTACGTACCTCATATGGAGTAGCTGGCCTAGTCCGTCTCCGTATTTCGGTACTGGGGTGTGACAACCAATTATACGAGCAAGTATGGTGAAGTATTGTATCGATAACGATAGGCTCGATCCTGAGTGGTATATGGAATACCACTTAACGATAGCTATGTTAAGCCGGTTGGAGATTTACGATAGATTTCGTCGAGACGATTATGTTGTTATGATATGTTGTCCGCAACGGACGGGTAGTACCGAGACTTGATTGGGAATGATTTAAGAGAAGTCGATGCGAGTATGCCTTGATGAATTGAGTTGAATGATTATGTGCGAAGTCATATCCACGGATGATACGTCGGACGAGAATTCGTTAAGTATAAGTTGAACGATATGATGAGTATAGCGAACGAATGTTACGTTGAGGAAATAGTCGACCCGGTCGAACTTATGTTGAGTTAGTACGGAGACTTCTTCGGAACGAATTGAGTAGGTACGGAGAAATTGTACGAACGAATTTGGGTTTACGCGATGAATAGGTAGCACGATTGAAAGTGCGAGTTAGGAATATGAGAATGGATGTGTGCAAGACTTGATTCGTATTCGAGTTCGTATAACGGCAGTGATTGCAACGGGTTTGAGCTTATGAGAAAGGAAGATGTTCAAGTTATGCATATCGACGATGGTATTGAGGCGTATCAAAGACGATATGTAATAACTCGGGGATACTCTGATCGAATGAACGAAAATTGTGTTAAGCATTATTGTTGGATGAATAGGATGCAAGTTAAGTTATAGCAGTTTGGATGGTAACGGTAGGAATGCTTCGAGAAATTGAGAGTGGATGGATATTGCTTGGATGAAAACAAAAGTGTATGGATTGTTTCGTGGATCACCACTATGTTGACATTCTTGTCTTGAGCGAGCGCAACACTAGCCTCGCACATGCGTCACGTCAAATTAGAACGATCATTCCGCGTGAGCGCTGGTATGGTGATTCATCCAGCGGGGATGATCGAACTTGCAAGGCGTGGCAAATTTGATATGGACTTGTGGTTTGATGCGAAAGTCGTTCGAGGATGGTTCGATGAGTATGGAATGTGTCGAGCTATGATCACGATAGGTAAAACTCGGATTTGAGGTGAGTAGACGTCATACGACAAGCAAAGATAGTCGAAGGTAATGCATAAGTGATTCGAGTAGTAACGGCGCACAAGCGCATGAGTCATTCGAGTAGCAACGGTGCATCAGTTGAGCGGGGATAGAAAATTTTGGATTGATATGTCGGATTGGGTAAAGTCCCCTAGGAATTGTCGGGAATTGATTTGGCTCCGCGATAGGTATGGCATGGTTCGTTGTAACTGTCCCTCGTTGATGATCTTCAATTATCGAGCGTAGTTTCGGGGCAGATGACCCTAGAAGACTTGACCGCCAAATCAAGTGAATATTGAAGTTCCATAGGATGACCCTAAAGAAGTTGCGTAAAAAGAATAAGGAATGAGGTAGTGCATGTTGAGGATAAGTCTAAGCGAGTGAGTATCGTGTCTCGAAAGTTAGCGAGTACTAGAATCGAGATGGTCAGAAAAGTTATGTTGGATCGAGTGGATGTTGAGGAACGTGCTTAGCGTAGTGACGCGGTAAGGCGATTGCAAGAATATTGCAATGCGCGAGAGCGACGGATAGTGGAAAGACCCTAAGAGTTATGTCATAGATCGGTTGAGTAACGATTAGGCTATGTGTGTTGAGTGCGCTATCTATGTTATGAAATGAACTAGTCGAGAATGATTCTAAATTGAGTAAGGGATTCGTACTCGGTCGAGAATACGAGATGAACGTATCGTAAGAGACCTTGGGTCAGAAAGATTGTTGCCTTCGAGCATCGTAGACTCAAGTTGACCTCTTGTGTCGGGAGAGATTAAGTATGATGTCTGGATAAGTTACCTAGCGGGGGTAGCCCCAGATGCGATGCATTGGTAGTTCGAGAACGTGGGTCATGTTGGGATAGTTGAGTGCGAGACTTATTACGGATTGTAGACAAAGGAATTTATGACATGTTGACTTAGTCCATGTCGTTAAGGCCAAATGTTATGAATGGTTGGATGAAAGACTTGAGTAGTGCGAGAGATAGGAAACGGTTGGATGAATAGGCGTTGCGGAAGCTTGTTGCAATCGGATGCACAATGAATTGATGCAGTGCGTGTGTTAGATGGTCGGCGAGAAACTTATGAGATTGAAGTTACGAGTTTGAATTAAGTTATGTGCAGAGATGTTTGGAAGATGATCGCATGTTATGGGATGATGCATACGAAGAGTATTTTGGGAATAGGCGCTAAGATATGACTAAGTCGAGTACGGACCGATGGATGCTTGAGGATTTAAGTTGAGCTTGTTAGTTGTCCCGATATCCTACAACTGAGCTTGGCTGAAATACATATATTGGTGGGACGCCTAAAATATGTGTATGATCCAAACTAAGTTGTATGATTCAACGATAGTAGCACGAGATCGTGAAGCGATCTATGCGAGGCACTTGGATTAAGTGTTGGTTTCGGTTCGAGGATGAACCTGATTTTGAGTGGTATATTATGTAATACCCCGCTCCGCATCGGTGCATTATGATGAGTCGTTGACTCGAAAAGTTGCATTGACCCGATGAGGTATCGATGCGAATCGATGCAAGTGTTGCGTTGGCCAAAGATAAGCTTTGAGTCGGTTGGAATCTATGAATCGAATCGATGCAAAGGATAATTTCCGTCGAGCAAGTGCTGATTTTAGTTGATCTGGTGTGCAGGCTATGCTTTTATGCTGGACGATAAGAGGTCGGCATTTTGCCTTATGCAATAAAGTGTCCGCAAAACCAAATCGTGGCCTTGCAACGGATTGTGGCATGGGCACGATAGGCCAAATCAACCGAGTAGTCCAAAGAAATGGCTAAGTCTGGGAGTTAGCTATGCGATCGAGTTATGGAAGCGAGATGCTTCAATCGGCGACACGGCAAGGCGTATCGGATTAAGGTGGGCGGGTTCTTGACTCTCTCTCCCTATTCCTTCACGTCTAATAAAATATGTTGTGGTATGCGTAAGATGTTATCGAGTAAGCGAGCGTGGCTCGACGACGAAAGGTCTAAGTATGTGTCGAACACTAAGATAGAACATTGAACAATCGAACAATTGAAGCGACGTGCATCGAGTGCACGAGTCGCAGTAGGGCAATGATGGTAGAACATTGAAAGATGATAATGAGATGTGCATCATGTGCACGGCTCCGAGAACATTGAACTCTAGGCGTAGAACATTGATTATGGTGCTGAGCGTGCCTTTGTGCACTTAAGCTACGAAATGACTAAGTAAATACGGAGGTAGGCTATGCGAATAACATTATGTACGGGACGCGTGAATACGAGTATGAGATGACTAAGCCGTTGGGCGTCGTGCATCAATATGGATGTGTTGGGGCATAACGCCGACGGAGCTCCCCATATGAATGGTGGATTATGTTTATGGCACGAAAAACCGTTTATGTGCGAGACTATGTTTATTGGAATACGAGATCGGTTGGTATGCTATGGATTGTATGATATAGAACGTATTGCATGGTCAATGGACTCGGATGGCCCGTGCACGGGTACGGCTTCCTTCGAACGGTTACGCCGAGGCGCCGGGACCGTTCGGCCTAGGAGGGAATTATGTGTGGTATTTATGGTACACAACATTCAAACGGATTACGACCGTCCAGTGCTGTGATAAGCTATGATATCCGTAAGTTTGGGATCCTTCAGATACTGGACTAGCAACCCGTATCGAAGCGATTGTAGGCTTACACATAAGAAATGCCAAGTCCATTACGGTACAAAATACCGTGACCTTCATATAGTTAGGGCCGGTGGGCTGAGATGAGAGCTGGGTACAGGCGCAGGGCCTGTCACCCATTATGCATATGTTTATGTTTATGAATTGGTCGGTTGTACGAATCGTATGTTTGCTTATGTTAAGTTCTAACCACTGCAGGCTAAGGAAATGGGACGCAATGTGCACGATTACTATGTTTATGTTCCTATCATGCCTAACTGTATCTGCTGCAGGAACACGGGTTATGGGACACATTTATGATAAGTTGTTATATACGAAGATTGCCATGAAACCAATCCTAAGGCTAAATAGAAAGATCACAAATTAAGTTGCATGCTCACTAAGTTGATTTAGTGTTTGGTTTGGGTGCGAGCGGGTCTGGATCAGTGCGAAGCGAGGACGAAAGCACTAATCCCCCACTAGTTTATGTGCAGGCTCAGGTTATGATCGGCTCGGGGCGGAGCTTGGCTTGGACGTGCCGAGGCATGGAGTCCTTGGCGTTCAAGAGGAGCTTTCGCATACGCGTTCGGACTTGCGACATGGAGATGTTCGGCCGAAGACTACTTGGTGGCTATACAGAGGCATAATGTATGGAACAATATAATCCTTTGTGAGCTAGAGAGATCATGAGCGTTGTAGCCAATTGGCATATATGTTGGGCTATTCAGAGCCTTGTAATCTTCTGTTTGTTATCAATAAAAGAGATTCTTATGTTATACTTTGATTTCCTTCCACTGCGTATGTTATCAATTTGAGATAAACCCTATGCGAACTGTTATCTTGCCTTGCACGAGCGTAATTCCAGGCTCATGCGGCATCACGCCCCAGCGAGGACGATGATTCGGGTAAAATCTAGCGAGGACGAGCGATTTCTCGGGTCGGGGCGTGACAGGATATACTATCCTAGTTATGGAATTTAGATTCTCTTACAGCCATACCGGTTGGCGTGGTAAGGAATCTAGATGACATGATTATAGGGTGTATACCTTAGTTATGGACTCTATCGTTTATTACAGCTATGCTTATTGGCATGGCGTAAATTCTGGCAGCATGGTTTTGGATAGACGTGTATGGTTATCAGGTCGTATCTTAAATTGATTCACTTTTTTTGACCAAATGATGAGGACAATTCATACCCTTATTTTTCGACTTATCATTCATTTCTTTCCTCATCGCATGATGATTTTCTCATCTTACCGTCATTTCCTTTGCCTTGTTTAGCTATGTTTTGATTACACAAATCAACTATCTCATATCTACATCTGTTATCTACACTTAAAAACTCTGAAAATTTCGAAATGTTTATATCTCAATTGTTTCTAAAATTTTGATACTGTTAAGATTATGATTCCCTTCTGTCCATGACCAATCAATTTTGGTCGTCTTGTTTATCGTGCCAAGTGAACTTAGACTATTTTCAATTTTAATCACATTCGAACTTGGATCGTATTTCATGATTTTATTAATCATACTCCTTAACCCTTGATCGGGCCTATAAGACTCTATGCGACTTTCGGGTTGATTTCCATCAACCTAAGTCCTACAAATCACTCCGTACTTGAACTTCAATTATATCTTCGATTCTCTTAATCGTCTCTAAAATCGTGCCCCAATGACTTGACTTATTTTGAAATCATGCACATATGATTTTGTTCGTATCATGATTCTATCGTGCCAAATTCCTCATCGTGCCTGAACAATTTTAAATCGATTATCTTGATCGTGCAAAACTCATCATTCTTGGATCGTGCCTAAAATATTGCCTAAATCTTCTATCCTGTTTTAACCCCCACTACCAACCTTTAAATTTCGAGGACGAAATTTTTATAAGGTGGGTAGGATTGTAAGCCCCGGAATTTAGGGCTTATTTTTTTCAATTTTATAATTCAATTATTTGGAAAATATTATTATTTGATTATTATTTGATTTAATTCTCTTTACCGTGACTTGGATTTCTAGAGCATCAGGGATGCCAGTCTCTGGAAACATCCTTCTTGGAGTTTGTAGTAGACGAGATTATCTTCACATTGATATTTCGTGTCCCACTCGAACTTGTTCCCTTGTACTCTTTTTTATTCGTGCAAGTTCGGGTCAATTTAGACCATTTAATTATTAATTGAATTTCCACTCTTTTCCTTGATCATCATATGCGCGTTACCATGACTTTTAATTTAGGAGCACCAGACTAGTCATTTTCTCGAAACCAACTTGTCATGCATGATCTACTCGAGACGCTCTTCACCTATGACCTTCGTGTCCCACTCAGACACACCATTTTGTGCTTCATTTCCTTCGTACAACTTTTGGGTCAATTTAGGTCAATTAATTATCTACCGTAAAACCTGATTTAATTCCCCATTTAATTTTTGAACCCGACATCAATCCAATCCAGTCGACCCAATATATGGCCCTGGCCTATTTTGAGCCTACTATGCACGCGCCACTTGCGTGCTACCGATTTGATCTCCCTTGTGCTCCCATTCCATCCGTAATTTTAATTGGTTTAATTTATAAATTAATTAAATCTTGGCTTCGACTTTGTCCAAACTTGGTCCAACGTCCGACCCAGTTTGGCGTGGACCCTACCATGACTGCCCACACCCCACTGATATTTTTTCTCTACCCTAAATATCTCTCTTTATGTATAAATATCTAATTCTTTCTCTTTGTATATGTATATATATATATATATATATATATATATATATATATATATATATATATATATATATATTACTATCTCTCTATCTCTCATCACTCACACACACAAATATATATATATATATATATATATATATATATATATATATATATATATTACTATCTCTCTCTCTCTCTCATCACTCACACACACAAACTCTCTCTCTCCTCTCCCCATGGCAGCAGACCTATCCCCCTCTCTATATATTTTCTCTCTTTATACTTTCTCTCAACTCTCTCTTTAATAATAATATCTATCACTCACTTCTATATATAATATATATATACACATATATCTCTCTCCTCTCAAATATCTAACACTCTCTCACCTCACCCTCTCTCTCCCCTCATACCCGTACAGGACAGACCCCCCACTCCCCCATCTCTATCTCACTTTCTCTCTCTAAATATCTATTCTCACTCTCTCTATTTTTACTAAACACACACACATACAAAATATATATTTTCACCCTCTCTCTTCCTCTACACACACTCACACACCACCACCAGCCTTCATTTTGGCCGACCACCCTCCCAGCAAAGGCCGGCCGACCTCCTCCTCCTCACTAGCTAAGCTTCTCCTCGACAGCCCCCATCCTCCTCCTTCTCCATTCTTCCATCATCATCATCACCAACATCATCTCCCATTTGCATCACCACCAACCGCCACTATACTCCCTCTCCAGCCGTACGATGCCACCGCAGTACAGCGCGCCGCCGTCGCAGTGCCGTGCGCCGCCGTCGCAGCGCCGCGTCGCCGCCGTACTGGCCGCGCGCTCAGGCGCAGCAGCAGCAGCAAGTAGCAGTTACAGCAGCAGCAGCGGCGGGCAGCAGCAGCGGCGGGTAGCCGCGCGCCACCGCGTGGCCGGCCACCCATGGCTGGACGACCCCGAAGAGTTCCCCCGTGGCGCGCGTCGTCTCCCACGACGCGTCGCCGAGGCGATTCGTGCATTTTGCACGGAAGTCGTCGTCGCGTGCGCGTTTCGAATTTCAGAATTCGCACCTGGGACCGCAACTTTGTGCCAATTTTCTGGAGAATCCGACCGTTGGATCGATGATTTCTTCGTTCCGTATCAATCTTGGTATATCCACCTTTACTCCTCTCAAATTTCACCCATTAATTTCGTCGTTTGATACATCAAAACCGGCCACCAAGTTGACGTTTTAATTTGTACTATTTTTGGACAGTTTTGCGACGCCAACTTCGCGGGTTCGTATTTTGCCGTAGCAGCTCCGTTTTACCCGCTACTGGTTACGGTGCACAGCTGTTATAACCCTCTTCCTGTTCCCTTTAGATTATATTTCAGTTTGAGCTTGTTAGGTCGGTCGAATTCGACGCCAAAGTTGGCTGTTCGAATTCTTAGTGTTGCACTTGTAAAACTCTACTTTTGAACCTGGGACTCCGGATTCAATTTCTGACACCACCAGTAGACTCGTGGCGTCGTTCTGGCATATTTTCATATAAAGTTTGTTAGATTTGGGGAACGTGGGCCCTGACACGCATTTCGGTGCAAAACATGTCCCACTTTCTGAGTCAACGAGTCATTTTGAGTTCGGCTCATCGGAATCCAATTTCGGATATACCGTTGAGTTCGTATCGTCATTCTGGACTCGTTGACATATAATTTGCTGAGTTTTGAGGACATTAGCTCCGACACGCTTTTTCGTGCAGATCGGATTTTAATGTCCTAGTCAACAGACCAATTTGAGATCGGGTCAACGGAATCCAATTCTGGATATACCGTTGGGTTCGTATCGTCATTCTAGATTCGTGGACATATAATTTGTTAGTTTTGTGCACTTTTATTTCGGCACATTTTTTGGTGCAAAGTGTGTCCAACGGTGGACATCATTTTTGCCCAAAATTATCTTTTTGCCCCTGTATCCAAATTGGACTTATGGACATGCTATTCTAGCTATTTCGACCATTCTGGACATGTTGGTAATGGTTGTTTCACCATCCGACAACATCTGTAGATTTTTACCCTATTATTATAATCTTTCTCCTTTTGTGGTATTTTGAGTTCCATCGATTCCGGTGATTTCACAATCACTGAAATTCATAAGTTGACCTTGTAGATATTTATAGAGACTAGCTTGACCTTTATTGACCATGGTTGACTACTTTGACTGAACGTCGAAGTGGAGTCAACATTTGACCTAGGTTAGACTAGTTTTGACCCTGGTTGACCACAGTTGACTATTTTGACCAAAGTCAACCGGAAGTCAACCGTAGCCTAAAATTGACTAGAACTGGACCAAAGTTGGCCAGTTGACCCAAAGTCAACGTTAGTCAAGTTTGACCTAGAGTTGACCTAGGGTTGACCAGAGTTGACCAGTTAACCAAAGTCAACTGTAAGTCAACCATTGACTTAGATTGTTCTAGTTTGACTTGCTTTGACTTTCCTTGACCTAGTTGACTTAGTATGACTTGATTTTACTTCCAAACCCTTATATTGATACAGTATTCCACCTATAGGTCCTCGAGGCACTGTTCTTGGACCAGTTGACATATTCCACCAGATCACAGGCGAGTACATTCTCTGATAATATTTCTGTTTTATGATATCGTCTTTGTTTCTTGTATTTAGTGTAGATATCCTTGTTCTCTTGACACATTGTTCACACGGATTGGTATTTGTCTAGATCCCGTCATAAGATGTTATTCCTCTTATATATGGTATGCCTTGTGCAAGTCTTCCTAGTTCCTTGTGCATTGTATAGACAGGATTCCTGCAAAGGCTAGCTACCTTCTCAGAGAATCACGTGTCATGACGTGTCATGACCGGATCCACTATATTAGTCAGGGATGGGGGTGTTAGCGTAGATATGTGATCAATACCCCACAGATTATTGTATCATCATTGTATAGTGTTAATCATACACTCACGTATGATTAGCCAGGCCAAACATTGTATCAAGTTCCAAGACGATCACATGTTGAAACTAATACTAAACTCACATAGATATAGTTCCAGATTTTTGTACATGATATATATTGTTTTCTTGTTCTTACATTTAGTTACAGTCTTGACATGCCTTACCATGATTCATGTACACATTATTTTACCTCGTATATTCTCTCTATTTACTGCTACATTTTCAATATCGTCTAACTAGAACTGTTATTTGAGATTTGTGCTCGTTCCATCCTGACTGGATATGTTGATAAAATTTTAGGAGTAGTTGTGCCCTCAGTTTTGGACTTCATGATGTTGCTAGCTGAGGTGGATCTCACTATTCTTCTATATGAGTTGCCTAGTAGTTATCCTTAGTTAGTCTTGTTGTTCCTTCTTTATTTTTCTGTCTTATGATCATTATAGATTCTAGTTGTTCTAGTGATATTGTTATTATTTCTTGTCTTATCTTCCTTAGTTTTCGTGATGTGACATGAGTACATTTCTAGTTGTAGATCTTTAGATGTTGTAGTTAGTATAGTATACTTGACAGCGTTCTACCGCCGATACCGCGGCGTAGGCTGGGCGTGGCCCACGTATTCGTACCCGTATATCCGGGTGCGGGTCGTGACAGAAAAAATCTAATATAATGTCCTGAGTCACCACAGTTGTGGCAAACACCGGCCACAGAGGGAGGCTGATTGAAGGCGGCAAGGGCAGACTTGTCAACAGTGGCTTGCTCCCCCTGAAAAGAGCCCTTGTTGGGCATCAACTTCAAGAGAGCCTCTTCTTGTGCCATGGCAGCTATGGCTTCTTCTAAGGTGGGAAGCATGGGCTGTGCCAGGAGTACATTCCTTCTGTTCTCAAACACAGGGTTAAGACCCTTCAAGAACTTCATCATCCGTTGACGCGAAATATAATCCAAGAACTTTTGGAAATGTTTCGCAAATACGGGTTCGACTTGGGCATCTTCCATCCTAAGAGGATCATAGTGATCCAGATCAGACCAGAACTTCTTCAACAGTGCTGCGTACTCAGAGATGGTGCGGTCGTCCTGGGCCACCCTATCAAGTTTATCCTGCAGTTGGAAGACCAGCATAGGATTGCCCGAGCCTGAGTACATATCCTTCAAAGTCCGCCATATATCAGCAGCAGCCTCCATCGCCTCTACATTGCCCGACACCTGGTCGGTCAAGGAGGCTGTCAACCATCCAACCACAACATTGTTAACAATTTCCCAAACAACAAACCCCTTTGAGGAGGGATCATCTGGCGCCTTGGTTTGGCCATTGACGTAACCAACCAAGCCACGCCCCTTCAGCGTCCGCATGGCCTGCCGTAACCATTTCAAGTAATTGGACGTGCCTTCCAACTTCGTCTCCAGCTTGTCCAGCTTCCCCATTTTGTAGGGTGACGGATTCACATCAGTATGGATTCCACGGGGGTCGCCTCGGTTAATCTCTTTGATAAAATATCATCAACCAAGGCATTCATCTCATCTGCTGTCAGTTTACCACTGATCGAATCCATTGCGTCTTCAACGGTGATTCGTCGTCGTCGTCGTCGTCTTCGTCGGCTTCGTCGTCGTCATCGTCTTCGTTGGCTTCGTCGTTGTCGTCGTCTGTGTCGGCTTCGTCATCGTCGTCGGTATGTAAAGTCTTTAACAGAGACCGTACGAATGCGCTGTTAACATGGCCAACACCGACGCGCGCATGGAAAACCTAATTTACAGATCGAGAACGAAAAACAAATAAAGTATTTATAATTTCGGAGGGCGTAATCTAGGAACAGAAGGTGAAAATAAAGCATTTGATATCCATCCGTCGTCGAATAACTGCCCACATAATCTCTCTCGTAAAGTAGGATTTTTTATTTTATTTTTTTTATGGGAAAAAAGGGGGGATTACAGCAGCAGGTGGGTCGGAAGAGGGGGGGCGACGGGGGGGGGGGGGGGGCAGCAGCAGGCGTGGGTGGGGATCGGCAGGGGGGGCGTCGGGCGGGACAGGGGGGGTCGGCCGGGGGTGGGGGTCGGCGGGGGTGGGGGGGTGTCGGGCGGGGCAAGGGGGGTCAGTAGGGGGTGGGGGTCGGCAGGGGGAGGGGAGGGGGGGGGCGTCGGCGGGGGGTGGTCGGCGGGGGGGTGGTCGGCAAGAGGGGGGGTTAGGGTTAGGGTTAGGGTTGGCAAGAGGGGGGGGGGGCGTGAGATTTTTTTTGTGTGGTTATGTCTCTGATACCATGTAGAGAATAATGGTTCTATATCTTTTTATTGATTGGCTACTCCACTACTTATAGGGAGTCTAGCTTCACTTCATATTACATTTTCCAATGTGGGACTAAATCCCTTATTAGTTCTCAACATATATATATATATATATATATATATATATATATATATATATATATATATATATATATATATATATATATATATATATATATATATATATATATATATATTTTATATATATATTTTTTTTTTATATATATTTTTATATATATATATATATATATATATATATATATATATATATATATATATATATATATATAAACTAGAGGGAGACTCCAAACTTTTAGCACCAAGCTTTTATCAGGGCCGGCCCTCGTTAACCAGACAAGCCATCAGGCATGGACAATCCTCCGGTTAGGGCCCTCCCCTCTCCCCCCCAACCCTTCCACCCCTAGGACTATATTTTGAGATTCCATTGGAAACTCCTCGAGTAGCTTAAGAGCTCACGATGCCGTCAGAATCCGAGACAACTAGTATCTTAGCGTTTGTAAAAAAATATTGTTCCTATTTTTCTTAGGCACACCATTTATAACTTTCAACTTGTTGTAAGTTTTTTTTTTTCCAAAGTCAAGGGACAACCAAATTTAGCTCCAATTAGGACAATCCAACTCGCTGGGGCCGGTCCCGTCTGTATTCATATTCCATTAACCTTCTTCGTTGTCGTGGGGGATATCATCTTGTTTGTCCTAGAATGAAACATCATCTTGTTTGTCCTCGAATGAAGCTTTTATTTGCGGGCATGGTTCAATATTTCGAGAAAGAACTTTGGGAATTTTGGATAAATTATCTAGATGCTACTTGATCTCTCCATGTCTTAAGAGTTCTTTCTTCTACGTTGTATTAAAGACTCTAATTTCTCTTTAAGTTGTCCGGAATCTTGACTGAAAGAAAATGTTCAAAAATTAGATCAATGATCTTTTTTGACCATATATATGGTAATTCTACATAAGATTGAATTTGACCATATATATGACAATCCTACATAAGATTGGATTTTAAGCCTACATAGGATTAGATTTCTATGCTATTTAAAGTGGTCTATAGGTGTTCCATGATATATCTCATTGTGTTCAATAAAAATTGTTGAATAAGTTCAACATAAGAGAGCTACAGTTGTTGAATAAGTTCAACACAAAAATTTGAGAGATATTTGTTTATATAAAGGAAAATGTTCAAAAAAAAAATCACGAGTCTATTTTTGGACATTTTTTTTGGTTGACCAACCTCAACAAAATAATAGCAGAAAATTTCATGTAGGGGGAAGAAATTCATGTTATTTACGTAAAAAGGGAAAAGTTTCTGAAAATTTCAGATATAGGGATATGGCGCCAAATTTTTTTTTTTTTAAAGGGGGCAAAAAAAAATTCTGGCTCCAGTACAACTGGCGCCAGGTTTGGTTGGGATGGAATGGGGGGGGGGGGGGGGTGGCGCGGGGTGGGGGTTTGTTGGCTGTTTTTTTTTTTTTGTTTTTTGTTTACAGCATTTATTTTTTTTATTTTATCTTTCCTTCTTTCTTTCTTATATTAACTAAATTAATTTTATTATTATCTATATTATACATTAATATATAAAAATAAACAAAAAAATATTTGTATTTATAAACATATTAATTTGTATTTTTTGTATCATCTATTTTGTATTAATAACAAATTCTCATATATATATATATATATATATATATATATATATATATATATATATATATATATATATATATATATATATTGTAAGCCCCTGATTTTTTCAAAATTTTTAAACTAGTGTTAATTAATTACTAAATGTCATTATTGGTTTTAAACTAATTTAATATGATTTTAGAAATTTTCTAGAATTTTTAAATGAATTTTAAATAAATTTTAAATAAGTTTTAAATACAAAAATATTGATTTGTAATTTTCTAAAATGTTTTAATTGATTTTTGTAATTAATTAGATTGTTTAAATATCAATTTGTAATTTACTTAAATGTTAATATATCAATTTATAATTTTTAAAATTGTTTTAATGTGGTTTTGTAATTGTACAATTGTTTTTATAACAGTTTGCAAATTATGAATTGTTTATGCAAATTATAATTTGTATTTAGTTACAGCGGGGACCTATTTGTAATTCCTAAAAATCCTAAGGACCTAAGTGTAAAACCCTCACCCTAACTGCCCCCGACGACCAGCCATGTCGCCGGCGACCGACCGACCTACTTTTCCGCTTCCCCGGCCAATCCACCGCCCTAAAGACCCTATATAAACTCCTCCTCTCCCCCTGAATCAAACCCTAACCCTAACCGACCACCCCAACCCCCTTTCTTCCCCGACGAACCCCAAACCCTAGCTCTACTCCGGCGAGCCCCCGTCCAGCCCCTACGCCGAGCACCACCGCCCGCAACCACCACCATCAGACGCGTCGCGCTGAGCCGCGCCAAGCGCCACCGTAGCGCCTTGACCACGACGCCGGAACAGACCGATCGCCACCCCGACTTCCACCGCTACGACCGGACACGTGAGTGACTGTGTGATTCTCGTGTCGTATGTGTCCAAGTTTTGGGTAAGTGGTTCGCCTAGGCACGACGAGTTCAGCACGGTGCTCGGACACGTGCGTATCGTGTCCTGGGACTGTGCATGGCCTTCGACACGATAATACCTGTGTCCTGAACTGTCTGGACACAGGACATTTTTTTTATATTTATTAATCTAACCTAAAATGAAATATAATTAACCAAACCCTATTCCTAACAAAGCGGGCCGCTGGCCCACTGGCCAGCGCGCTGTGACTAAGACCCCCTCCCCCCCCCCCCCCCCCCGCTGGACAGGGTTCGAGCCCCTCCCCCTTTCCTTCTGTTTTCTTTTCTCTTTTCTTTTTCTTTTCTTTTTCTTTTTAATATATATATATTTATATATATATGTATATGTATATTTTTTTTTTGATATATATTAGTATATATAAATATATGTATATACTGTATTTTACAGTATTATATACATATGTATATATATTTTATAATTAGTAAATTTTGTGTATATATATGTATATATCTTGATGTATATATATATATATATATATATATATATATATATATATATATACACCTTATTATTAAAGTATTTTTCCTATATATATGTATATATATTTATACATATATATTTGTACTCTATAAATTAAGTATTTTCCTTACAAATATATATGTACTTTTAACACATGTAATTATATTTTTCACTATGCATAACTTTGTCCTATTAAAATATTAATAATTATTTTGTACTTTTACCAAACTGTATTTTATTGTATTTAAATTACTGCAACCATTTGATGTCCAAGCCTAGCATGGGTATTTGGGCTCAAATGTGTTTTCACACATTCAAGACCTGTACAAGTCATATTGGACTTGATTCATGGCCTTGGGTCCTGTATTTGAACTTTGGTTCAAATTATATACATGGACAAAATACGTAGATAATTAATTATTGTGTGCAATGCTGTTTTTAATTTTCTAAAAATACTTAAAGTATTGCTAAAATTATGGAAAAATAGTTTTTAGATACTTTGTTAAGTTAGCTAATTTAGTATAATTTTTATAGTATTTAATTTACTGTTTTGCCCCTAGTTTGGCATATGAAACCAAAACTCACTTTCTGTATACTTAGGAAAACTGATTTTTATAAAATATTTGTACTAGTTAATAAATTCCAGAAAAATTATAATTAATTTCTATAGTTAGTAAGGATCGTTTTGGTACTTTGTTTTATGCAAAACTAGGCTTTTTGCCTATCTCTAAAATTGTTAGAACACAATGATCTTTTGATTTATTTATTGATTAATTACGACTTGTAGCTTTTTGTGTTATTTGGAGTTTTAGTCGTATTGAACCCCATCCCTCACTAGTGTAAAGACCCTAGAAAGTTAGTTAACATAGTGTGTCACCCCACATTGGTCTCCTGTGCCAAATCATCATTTTGGCTAGGTGCCCAGTCACAAGTCGTGTCGCACCAATTAGTGTCCTAGTGTTTTAGCTTAGTGTAAAAGCTAAGTTATTGTATGTATTTCTACAGTGACGAGTTACCAGACATCCATAGCACTTTTATCGCAGCTTGTTTTGCTAGAGGCAAGTACATCTACATACTCATTTACTGTCTTTTAATGCTAGAACATGTATTAACCCTGTTAAAAGACTGATCCTTGAAGTAGCAAGTTATGTCTTCACATGTTGTATCACTTTCAGTACCGGCCATGTTTAGTACAGCTCTTATATCTTCACATGCTTCTTACGGGTTCTCAGTGCAAGTTTCACTATGCCTTAGACTGCTCTGAGTATTCACATGTTTTTACTGCTCTCGTATCTCCCACATGTTAAATAACGGGATAAGGGGAAACTGCTAGTAGTGTACGTGAACATGACCCCCTTCTCCGTATGTACTTACCGCGCTCGGGGACATTCTATATGCGACCTTGTCGTATGTTTCTGAATCTCGCGTTTGTGTATGGATATACACCGATGCCGTTCGTGCACGTGTGGGCACACCAGAAAAACTTAATATGTACCACAGTACATCCTGAATCACCTATTGACCGATTCACGTACATGCTACGGTTTTAAACTTTTAAACTATATGTGGTCATTTATAGAAATGACAAATTAAACCATGATATGCCATGTTCCCTATGTTACTATGATACTATGATCCCAGTTGTACCATGAGACCATGTTTCCAGTATTTCCTGTTTGTAGACTTATCACACCATGTTTCTTGTTGTACATCTCTTTCATTATATGTTCAGTACTTTAGTTGTAGAGGTTGTACTTGCTCCCGTCCTGACAGGATAACGTTGTAGGTATACTTACTGAGGAGGAGTTGCTCTGTGATTCGTATTATGGAGTCACTGCCGAGGACCCGGTTTTGCCATACGAGGATGTTCCTGCGGGGAGACTCGTCTAGTTTGCGTAGCTGCTTGGGATACTTAGTGTAGTCATGTATTAGACTATACCATTTTGTAACTGGACATGTATCCAGTTTTACATTTCAGTTTACTTGTACTTGGATATTTTACTATATACGACGACTTTTGTGTTTGGAGCATTTATGATTCTTCTTCACTTATAGAACTGTTAGCACATTTAGTCTTGTCTTGTTATCTCTAGAACAGCTTACTGCGCTTTATCTTAAGCGTAGGCTGGACATGGCTCGGCCCGGCCCAACAATTTGGGTAACGGGTCGTGACATATTTTTTTTGACGGCCCATGCAAGGTCCTGACTAAATTGTTTGGTTACGTTATTGTACCAAACATGCCTGCAATTAGGAACTTAAGGTAATTAGACAACATTAGAAAAGACGCTTAGAACACTTAGAGGAATGCTAGGATTGCAACATAGGAAATACATCACATGATTGCTATTATAATTAGATTTTCTTGCATATGATTGCTTACTTTAAACGAGTCCTTTTAAGTCTTTTTATGTATTTTAGATGGTGCTTACTCGTTCGTCCCAGCATTTTACCCCTGAGAATGGGGCCCTCCATATCCAGTCAGCTGACCAGTTGACTGATGCATCTCCACCTACCACTTTCCCCACTCCACAGATCCACAGACCCAGATACCACCTTCCACATCCCAGGCCCGGCAGGACCCGATACTTCCACCACCCCTATCACTATACCCATCCAGGCTTCCGTCACACTCGACGGGACCCAGCTGCTCACACTGATCCAGGGGTTCCTAACAACCCATCAGGAGCAGACTACCCTACTCGCCAGAGCATGGAGCGTTCTGAAGGACGTCCCGTGGACCCACCACCTGTAGAGCCACGGCAGAAAGCGGGGCGGGCGATCAAGGACTTCATGGGTCTGAATCCCAAGGAGTTCTCAGGGACTGAGGGCATAGTAGTAGCTGATGACTGGCTAGATTCTGTAGAGAGGAAGCTTCTGGGAGTTAGGATGCCGGATGACCTTCAGGTCGAGGCAGCAGGATTTCTGCTGATAGACTTAGCCGGAGTTTGGTTCAGGAATG
This sequence comes from Iris pallida, assembly GCA_029216955.1. Classification (NCBI taxonomy): domain Eukaryota; kingdom Viridiplantae; phylum Streptophyta; class Magnoliopsida; order Asparagales; family Iridaceae; genus Iris; species Iris pallida. The sequence continues at coordinate 1,507,201 of JANAVB010008000.1, forward strand.
AGCCGTTGTTCACGAGAGGTAGAGCCACCTGGGACCAGTTTAAGACCCAGTTCAAGAAGAAATCTTCTCGACCACTGCTAGAGTAGCCATGGGGCTAAGATTCCAGAACATCCAGCAGGGGAACCGTTCTGTCGATGACTATGCGGGAGAGTTTAGTCGCCTGAGCCGTTTTGCTCCTAGTCTGGTTGCTGATCCAGAGGAGATGACCCGTAGGTTTTGCCATGGTCTAGTTCCAGACATTGGCATTCTTATAGTGGCGAACGGTACAACTGACTATTACCAGAGCCTAGAGTTAGCCCGGAGCATTGAGGAGCGTCTTCTGTCTAGCAAGAGGTCGGCTTCTGTACACCATGAGGGACCGTCCAAGCGTCAGGCTTTCCAGCAGAGAGCGCCGACGCCACCCCAGCAGACTTACCATCCCCCTACACCACATCATCAGACCCCGCCAGTTAGAGCCCCGGGACCCCGACAGCAGCAGCAGAAGGGAGCTTTTTGTGTATACTGCAAGAGGCAAGGCCATGACTCTCTCGTCTGCAGGAAGAGGTTGGGTCAGTGTTTAGCTTGTGGGTCTGCCATCCATCAGATTCGGGACTGCCCAGTAGCCAAGGGACCCCAGGGGAAGACTTATAGCCTAGTCCTTGAGCCGGAGCCGGAACAGGTTTCGGGAGGTTAGTTTGATCGTAGCCTTAGTCATTTGTTGCATTGCTTGCTATGTTAGAATGTTGTAGGGTCTTCAATCCTTGTGAATTTCGAGGACGAAATTTTTCAAGGAGGGAAGACTTGTAAGCCCCTGATTTTTTCAAAATTTTTAAACTAGTGTTAATTAATTACTAAATGTCATTATTGGTTTTTAAAATAATTTAATATGATTTTAGGAATTTTCTAGAATTTTTAAATGAATTTTAAATGAATTTTAAATAAGTTTTAAATACAAAAATATTGATTTGTAATTTTCTAAAATGTTTTAATTGATTTTTGTAATTAATTAGATTGTTTAAATATCAATTTGTAATTTACTTAAATGTTAATATATCAATTTGCAATTTTTAAAATTTTTAATGTGGTTTTGTAATTGTACAATTGTTTTTATAACAGTTTGCAAATTATGAATTGTTTATGCAAATTATAATTTGCATTTAGTTACAGCGGGACCTATTTGTAATTCCTAAAAACCAAAGGACCTAAGTGTAAAACCCTAACCCTAACTGCCCCCGACGACCAGCCACGTCGCCGGCGACCGACCGACCTACTTTCCGCCTTCCCCGGCCAATCCACCGCCCTAAAGACCCTATATAAACTCCCCTCTCCCCCTGAATCAAACCTAACCCTAACCGACCACCCCAACCCCTTTCTTCCCCGACGAACCCCAAACCCTAGCTCTACTCCGGCGAGCCCCCGTCCAGCCCCTACGCCGAGCACCACCGCCCGCAACCACCACCATCAGACGCGTCGCGCTGAGCCGCGCCCAGCGCCACCGCAGCGCCTTGACCACGACGCCGGAACAGGCCGATCGCCACCCCGACTTCCACCGCTACGACCGGACACGTGAGTGACTGTGTGATTCTCGTGTCGTATGTGTCCAAGTTTTGGGTAAGGGTTCGCCTAGGCACGACGAGTTCAGCACGGTGCTCGGACACGTGCGTATCGTGTCCTGGGACTGTGCATGGCCTTCGACACGATAATACCTGTGTCCTGAACTGTCTGGACACAGGACATTTTTTTTTATTTATTAATCTAACCTAAAATGAAATATAATTAACCAAACCCTATTCCTAACAAAGCGGGCCGCTGGCCCACTGGCCAGCGCGCTGTGACTAAGACCCCTCCCCCCCCCCGCTGGACAGGGTTCGAGCCCCTCCCCCTGTCCTTTGTTTCTTTTCTCTTTTCTTTTCTTTTCTTTCTTTTCTTTTTAATATATATATTTATATATATATGTATATGTATATATATATATTAGTATATATAAATATGTATATACTGTATTTTACAGTATTATATACATATTATATATTTTATAATTAGTAAATTTTGTGTATATATATGTATATATCTTGATGTATATATATTATTAATATATATATATATACACCTTATTATTAAAGTATTTTTCCTATATATTGTATATATTTATACATATATTTGTACTCTATAAATAAGTATTTTCCTTACAAATATATATGTACTTTTAACACATGTAATTATATTTTTCACTATGCATAACTTTGTCCTATTAAATATTAATAATTATTTTGTACTTTTACCAAACTGTATTTTATTGTATTTAAATTACTGCAACCATTTGATGTCCAAGCCTAGCATGGGTATTTGGGCTCAATGTGTTTTCACACATTCAAGACCTGTACAAGTCATATTGGACTTGATTCATGGCCTTGGGTCCTGTATTTGAACTTTGGTTTAAATTATACATGGACAAAATACGCAGATAATTAATTATTGTGTGAAACTGTTTTTGATTTTCTAAAAATAATTAAAGTATTGCTAAAATTATGGAAAAATAGTTTTTAGATACTTTGTTAAGTTAGCTAATTTAGTATAATTTTTGTAGTATTTAATTTACTGTTTTGCCCCTAGTTTGGCATATGAAACCAAACTCACTTTCTGTATACTTAGGAAAACTGATTTTTATAAAATATTTGTACTAGTTAATAAATTCCAGAAAAATTATAATTAATTTCTATAGTTAGCAAGGATCGTTTTGGTACTTGTTTATACAAAACTAGGCTTTTTGCCTATCTCTAAAATTGTTAGAACACAATGATCTTTTAATTTATTTATTGATTAATTACGACTTGTAGCTTTTTGTGTTATTTGGAGTTTTAGTCGTATTGAACCCCATCCCTCACTATGTAAAGACCCTAGAAAGTTAGTTAACATAGTGTGTCACCCCACATTGGTCTCCTGTGCCAAATCATCATTTTGGCTAGGTGCCCAGTCACAAGTCGTGTCGCACCAATTAGTGTCCTAGTTTAGCTTAGTGTAAAAGCTAAGTTATTGTATGTTTCTACAGTGACGAGTTACCAGACATCCATAGCACTTTTATCGCAGCTTGTTTTGCTAGAGGCAAGTACATCTACATACTCATTTACTGTCTTTTTATGCTAGAACATGTATTAACCCTGTTAAAAGACTGATCCTTGAAGTAGCAAGTTATGTCTTCACATGTTGTATCACTTTCAGTACCGGCCATGTTTAGTACAGCTCTTATATTCTTCACATGCTTCTTACGGTTCTCAGTACAAGTTTCACTATGCCTTAGACTGCTCTGAGTATTCACATGTTTTTACTGCTCTCGTATCTCCACATGTTAAATAACGGGTTAAGGGGAAACTGCTAGTAGTGTACGTGAACATGACCCCCTTCTTCGTATGTACTTACCGCGCTCGGGACATTCTATATGCGACCTTGCCGTATGTTTTGAATCTCGCGTTTGTGTATGGATATACACCGATGCCGTTCGTGCACGTGTTGGCACACCAGAAAAACTTGATATACCACAGTATCCTGAATCACCTATTGACCGATTCACGTACATGCTACGATTTTAAACTTTTAAACTATATGTGGTCATTTGTAGAAATGACAAATTAAACCATGATAGCCATGTTCCCTATGTTACTATGATACTATGATCCCAGTTGTACCATGAGGCCATTTCCAGTATTTTGTTTGTAGACTTATCACACCATTTTCTTGTTGTACATCTCTTTCATTATATGTTCAGTACTTTAGTTGTAGAGGTTGTACTTGCTCCCGTCCTGACAGGATAACGTTGTAGGTATACTTACTGAGGAGGAGTTGCTCTGTGATTCGTATTATGGAGTCACTGCCGAGGACCCGGTTTTGCCATACGAGGATGTTCCTGCGGGGAGACTCGTCTAGTTTGCGTAGCTGCTTGGGATACTTAGTGTAGTCATGTATTAGACTATACCATTTTGTAACTGGACATGTATCCAGTTTTACATTTCAGTTTACTTGTACTTGGATATTTCACTATATACGACGACTTTTGTGTTTGGAGCATTTATGATTCTTCTTCACTTATAGAACTGTTAGCACATTTAGTCTTGTCTTGTTATCTCTAGAACAGCTTACTGCGCTTTATCTTAAGCGTAGGCTGGACATGGCTCGGCCCGGCCCAACAATTTGGGTAACGGTCGTGACATATATATATATATATATATATATATATCTAATTATATAAGATATATATATATATATCTTATCAAACCAGTACATTTTGTTAAAACCAAACTAAACTAAAACTAAAAGATAATACAAAATGTTTTAGTTGGTTTGACAAGATAATAACAAAATGTACTTGTTTTAGTTATCATCTAAAACATTTTGTTATTATCTTATCAACCATCATCTAAAACATTTTGTTATTATCTTATCAACCAAACTAAAACATTTGTTATTATCTTTTAGTTTTAGTTTTAGTTTGGTTTTAACAAAATGTACTGGTTTGATAAGATATATATATATATATATATATATATATATTATATATTATATATATATATATATAACTATATATATATATAAATCTTATCAAACTAGTACATTTGTTTCATCTAAAATATTTTGTTGTTATCTTATCAAACCAAGCTAAAACATTTGTTAGTATCTTTTAGTTTAAGTTTGATTTTGTATAATAATAAAAATACTAGAATATATTTTTATATTATAATTTT